>JAQFZC010000943.1:0-37101 GCA_034695205.1 Dicyrtoma fusca | reverse complement strand
ATATGTGTCAGCAGTGCTCACTTTAGCATCAATTGTTTGCTGCAGAGTGCAGAGAGTACAGAGATAGAGATAGAGGACTGACTGACTGTGGTAGGAAATAAATGAGGTTCGCCAGTCGTGAATGAATTGCAAAACAGAAAACTGCTTTGATTTTCATTTGACATATTTATGCTGTGGCGGTGGCTTGGCCTGACCAGTTTATATTTGTATCGATCTTCAAAGGAGATTTCCCCCCATGTAGTTCATGTACTATTTATTTCACATTTCCCTCATTCGCCCAAAATATTACGGTAGCCACATACATACATTCAAATGTAATCAACTCCATGTGCCTTTGGTTTGTAACCTTAGTCATAGTTTCCGCACATGTGACCTGACTTTTATAAATAAAATTTACCGGACAGTTTCGGTCTGTTTTAGTGTCACACACACACACAGCAGCACACAGGAGCTTCCTCTTTTTGGAGAAAAATATAGTAGTGTTTAAAAGACAGACGACTGGCATTTCAATAAAATTTGGTTGTTGTTGCTGGTGGCTGCTGTCACCCTGTAACAATAGTACATATATAGGCTCCAAAGTTTGTAAAACAATTGTATAATAAAAGATTGCAAGACTTAAAGTGGAGCAGTAGTAGTAGTGGCATTATGGAGTACTGTACAAGTGATGGATTGGGGAGGCTCAGGATTTCCGAGGCTTTTTGTAAGAATGCCACCAACATAGTCAGTCAGTAAGGACACCTGTACATACTACCAGCTTGCTTTTTACCCATTCCATCTTTCACATACATAAGTAGGAGACGTTTCAACATACAGGAATTTCAATTTGAATCCATTGCATTAGCACTATATACATTGTGTTTGTGTTGCCAATTCCACGTAGGGATACAAGCCATGTATCAATCTTGGTATTGTATGGAGACTGAGTTGTGTGTTATACAAAAGATATTAAGTAATGTAGTACAGGTACTACAGACACGGGAAACATTTATTTTCATTTCATGATTCACTTACAGTGTGAGCCATCCGCAACTGGCTGGCCTGAGAAGCAGGAGCGAGAGCTGTATAAAAACAGTAGGCAGTGGGGTATAACTCATCATAGATATGCACACCAGCGGAATTCAATCAAGTATATATATTTTATAGGATCTTGATCGTACCAGCCTATACTTACATCCATTGACAGTAGCATACGATGACATTTGCAGCTCTGAGTCTCTATGCACTGAAACTGAAAGCTAATAAATCTAGAGAGTGGAGCGATGTGGAAGCATTGCGAGTAGATTTAGATTTAGAGCCCGCACCACGCACTGTACAGTAGTGTAGAGACCAAATGCATGTTTCCACAGATAACTGATTTGGTATTAAACTTGGGACAGTTTAGAAGAGCCTAGGCGGTGTATCCTTTCTATTAGAGTTAAAATGTTCCACTATCACCATGCCTTTGCCTTTGCCATCGCCATCATCCGATCCTGTAGTGTCATTTCCATTTCTTTCCTTACAAATAGCAATACCTCCACTAAAGCCAACTTACCTATCCCACACAATCCCACATTTCCAAAACAGTACAATAAAAGCTACAGAGACAGAGTCACTTTGTTCTCTGCAGATAGCAGCTTTTAAGCTTTTATTGAGTAGAGCAATTTTCTTGTTTTGTCCTCATTTTCGATTCTATAACAATGACGACTAAATGTAGGTTTTTAGAAGCGATGAATATTTGAATGAATATCCGTGATACAACATTCCTCTCGTCTGTGACTATCTGTACGCTACATAGTAAGTACAGCCGTGTTCACAGGTGAATGTATACAAGCAGAGGCCTGGATTCCAAATTCAATTGTAGATTGTGGATTCAACATTCAAAGGACGGATTTCCAATATACCTATATACAGATACGATTGGATCCTCTCCTATCCTATCCTATGGGAAATCTTGTCCTTTGAGACATATCACTTCCATAGAGTCTGTTGCCATTCCAATGCATTCCTACGGCTTCTTGAACAATTGAACTGGTACTACCGATGTTTACTTTGATGAATGTCCGATAGTTCCTTATACACGCCGTAGTTCCTTTTACAGTACTGCAGTGGCTTTCAACGCTAAAGGATGAGATGAGAGAGGGTCCGCTCCAATTTCATAAGGGCAGGCGCATCTCGAGATCTCTAGATGAGACACACTTGTGTTTACAACCACTAACTATATGTATATAGGCATTCCAAAATAAAACGGGACCGATGGAATTTCAACCACAGTAAATGAATACATAGATGAAAGTCGATGATCTGAATGCAAGATGATTATACTTATATAAGTCACTGCAAGTGTCTGTAATACTAGGAGCCCTTATCCCTAGAATCCCTTGAAGGTGTGTTGGATGTAATGGAAAACGCAATATGTGAAGGGGGCAGGAGGTTAAAGTTTTACTTTTAATTTAAAGGAAAGTCACTGTTACCGTTACCGCCACTACTACTACGGATACTCTGCATAGTGCATCAGTGCATGTCGCCGCAGTCTACAGTGTATCTGTAATTTATAAGCAGCCGCAATGCAACGGTGGCCGATAGGGATCTGAACCAATTCTCTTATCACTGATTTATCACTGGTGGTCACAAATTATGATTGCACACTGGAGTAACTTAAATGTCTATTGAATGGATGTTGTAATCTCGACGGATTTTAGGGTGGACCGTGTAGAGTTCAGAGGCAAACAAAGAGAAATGCAAATGGCCTCAAATCAAATTCCAGTACATAAAAGATACACTTCTGTTAGAGTATAGTTTTAAATGCATTACAGAATATATGTGGGCATGCTCCAACTCTAATCTTGACATCAATGCAGTTTGTACGCGAAACGGCGTACATATTAGGATATGAAACAGACAAATGCTCACTACATTGTTGTCAACGTCAGGAGTCGCTCCGTATAATGTGATGAGGCGGAATACACATTGAGTTGAAATGAACACACAATGAGTACAATGGACTCAATGCAATGGAACGGAGCTATTAAATTATAGCCAAACAAAATATTTTATATAATCCTTCCAAGCCCAGTGCTACCTTCCTTCCTTCCATCCATCCACTACTGTATGCACAGAATTAGTGACTAGACTAATTTGGATTGGATTATGCAAGCAGGGGACCGACATGCAGCTCGTGTTATGCATGAATTCCGTCGCTAATGTACATGTTTCTGTGTGTGTGTGTGTGTGTCAATGTGTCCCTTGTTTTGACAAGTGATTGATGATAATTTAATTTAAGTAATCATGTTTTTATTGAATGTTTTTTTTACAGTGCGGGGGGTCACAGTATGCCGGCTGCTTCATCCATCAAATGGGTAATCGTGGCGAATCCGGACTCAGATATTGCAAATAGTTATGGAAGCGGGGATAACTACGTCTGCTCCGTGGCACTGGTGGCCCGGTCAGCGGGATGGAAAACAATCATTATCGGGAAGAAATTAAATTGCTGTCGGTAAGTTCACTTTGAATTTGAATTTATTTTGTATCCTACCTATCTTACCTACGCTACAGTAGTTTCTATTTCCTAAAGTTTACTAGGTCGATGTATTGAATTTTATAAGCAAGAATTCATTAGAAAGCTGAAATGGAAATTGAAGGATGAAAAGAAGTATGAGTAGTATCTGTATGGGAATTTTCTACCGTCAATCTTGCAATAGAAGTACAGCACAGGAGGTCAATTACATACGTCGAATCTTACTGTAGCAAAAACGAAATGAATTAGAAATAATTCATAGCGTGCATGTATGCATTATTATTATTGCATTGCGTGCATTAGCATTAGGAATGGCAGGAAAATACCAGATGTGCATTAGTTCCGATTGTGTGGATGCATTCCAAATATTTATACTATAATAATAGAGCGTAATTTTAGGTTTTGGAATGTAATTATAGTTAATTTGACAAAAGTGGATAACTGCGTATTGTTAGTAATAGTAGTGAGTAATGTACGGTATAAACCTGCGGAACTTGCCCATCAGTCGAGAAAAAAGGTTGGACAAGGCTGCAAGTGAGGATCAAATCCGTGGCTAAGACAGGGAGTGCATTTTTGTGAAGTCAGGAAGGTAAAAAAGAATAACGGCTGAACTTGACCTTTATTAAAGAATAGTGTGTAAGGGAGCTTCCAGGAGATGCAGTTTTCGTTGGGACTGCATGCCATTTCGTAGAGCTCATATTATTATTTACCAGATGACGATGAGCAACGACACTTGCTCGACGAGTTTTTATCGCACTCACACACACACACACACACACACACTAAGCCAGCTGACTCAGAGTTGAAAGCTGAACTCTCTTCATTCCTTATATGACTTGATCTGCGTAAGTTTACTCTTCATATGCAAATTTTCTAAGTATTACCACCAGTTCTTTGGTCGTATTCCAATTATAATTCACACTCATTCATTTCCACTAACTGTGCAAAGTGAAAAAGTTCAACAGCACTAGCACTACCGAGAGCTGTGAGCAGTCTCGCACTCTGTACAGGTGAGGCATGGAAAGCAGACGCTATACACCCACAGTACATTATGCTTCCATGCACCTTTCCACTTGACTGTCAAGTACCAAGTACGTGCATTAAAAGATGTCAAGTTAGCTTGTTAATGAACTTTAATTAATTAATTATTTCACTGCATACTCTTTGATTACTCTTAAAGTTTCTCATTTTTTTCATTGGGGCTGCTTTTCATTATGTGGGTAAAAAATGTCTCATGGCAGCACAGCAAACAAAAGTTTTTGGCCCTCGCATCTCATATCAAAAATTACGCACTGCAACCTAGGCAGGATTTTAATTGCTGCCCTTGCCCTTGTCCGTCGTGTATACTTACCTATGTATCCAGAGCTCCAGAGCCTTTTATTTTTGGAGCTTCAAATTGTAGTAAACTGTCTGCAATTTCAAGTTTCCACGATATTAATAGGTACATACATGGAGCTCAGAGATTAACTGCATTAAAATTCATGAGTGCGACTGTATGGGGAAGGCGGGAGGTGGAAGGCACAAGCAAAATCAATAAAAGTTTTATATGCTGCGGTAGAAGTGGAAGTAGGAGATGAGCAATCAGTGACCGGTTTAATTAACTTTTCATTACTGGGACTTGGAACCATCTTCCAATGCTATAGTATTGTAGGAAGATAGATGAAAGAGAATCTGGAGAGCGAATTGTAACTCATACCAGTACCAGTGCCAGTAGTGCAGTGCAGTGGCTGGAAGAGGCCGAAAATAAACTTTTATTCTCGAAAAGGAATTTGTCCCGAAATTAGCAGTTTCAAATTCGAATTTCATTTGAGCTTCAGCATGACAGTCACAACCTCTCACGAGATCTTTTCATTTCACAAGTCTAGTGCTATTTAGGTGCTTGTACGCGTAGGTTGAGTGCAAGCTTGAAAAGCCTGTTATGATGGTCTGAAAATGCAGATGAAAAAAAAACAACTATTTGATATCTCGAAAGGGCAAGAACGAGTGTGCTCTGATAGATGATTGCATAGACCCTTAACTACGTGCTCACTCCTTTGCTTTATGTGTGGAAGTCAAGTCGTTCGCGTTCTGCATAAAGGGTCTGCCAAAAATTGATGAATATGCTGTAGAGTCGAGTCATAGAGTCAAGGAGAGGAGAGAGAGAGAGAAAGAAAAAAAAGTGGAAATTTATAGCTGCCACGGTCCTTGATTAAATACAACGGAATATATGAAAGATGAAGTTAGGAAGGATCCACCCAAAGCTATATAAATAAGAGATGCTTCCTTCGTTTATCAAGTAAATTTATGATGACACAAAAATGTCTAACTAAACTACCTCCTATATTATGCGCAGCTTGCTCTTCGCTCCCCGTACGTGGCACTCCAAGACTCCAAAACACTGAAAGGATGGAAATATTTTTTGGCACTTTTGTTTCAGCTTCCAATGCATCCATACATACATCACACACTTGAAATCCTTCTTACAGCATCGCCATTACAGTAGTGCACCGATGCTATATAAGCTATAGGACATTGTATAGGAAAATGGAAGTTGGAAATGAAAATTGAATTGGTATTTGTATTGGTTTGGAAGCTCACTAGATTCATTTGATTATATCTTTCTACCCTTATTTACATTGATGTAGGTATGCATGTATTTGATTCTGCATATATAGGCACACAGTTACATATAAGGCGACCGTATTGTATTGGTATTAGTAATTGTAGTTACCTACCTACATACATTGTGAGTAGGTATACTTGTTTAAGAGTGTGTAAGAAAGTCGGAAGCAATTTTTTTTCTACTTCCACGACTACAATTTCCAACGCATCCACACAATCAATCTGAAAGTTATCCTTCAATCCCTCCATTCACGATCTTGTGTGGTCAAGTGGAAGAGAGGCCTGTCTGCGGAAGATCATCGTCACACACACACACAATAATGTTCCTCATCCTCATCGTCATATGTTGTCAGTTTGTTTTTGTACGCACACACACGTCTCCAATAGCTAAAAGGAAAAGGGAAATACATTACTTTAAAAATCTTGTAATTTTTTTGGTAATCATCATAATTATGATACAACAACGCAACGCAACGGCGAGGACTGGGGCTACAATGCAATGAAGAGGATGATACTGCATGATTTTTAAGGGTCTTAATAATAATTATGAAATAAATAGCGCCTTTCAAAAAACGTGCAAACTCACCCTTTAGTTTAGAAATGTATCTCTGTATATCTTTCCTGTAATTAATAGTATGCTATAAATTGTGTATAGGTATACAATGACCCTGTTTACTATTTTTTACAGCATCCCTGACTGCTATCCCATTACGAAACATCAATTTTTAAAAATGTCCTACCGGACAGCCACCGTCATCAAGAATATAATGGACTCTGGCTCGGAGAAGCAATCCCATGCGTACAAAGAAACCATTCGAAATCTAGCTTTTCTCTGGGCAATGCACCGGGGAGCTCGCTATGTCTTTGATGCCTACGTTGAAGAGTACCAGTCCGCAGGGTAACTGACATTTTAAATATCTCAATAATATTTTGGTTATGTATCAACTTTTTTTTCTTCTGATTCCACACTTTTTTTTTGGATTCACATAACGCAACAATAATGAAGACTTTGAACTTAGAATCCTTAGCCTTGCATCTCTCCCTTTCTCTGTCTCTGTCTCTGTGTCTTGTGTAAAGTGTGTAGAGATTTACTTATTTATTCTTCCGCTTCTTCCGCTTGCGAATGATTAATGATTTTTCCTCCTTTTCATACACGAGTGTATAGTTTCTGTATTTTTATAATGGTCGTGCTAATGGTGATGGTAATGGTATGGTAATGGTAATGGTAATATGGTAATTGTAGTATGGTTGGCCAAGGAAGTATTAGCAAATTATTTTATTAGCTGCCTATACAGTGTCCATGTGTACCTACATACATAGTTTGTGTTACCATAGCTGGCCATAGTGCCAGATCAGTCCTTTTAACTTTGGTCAACAATCAAAAACGAGTGAGGAAGTTTATTCACGTATGTTGACGTAAAATGATGAGTAAGCAATTTATCACTATGTAAGACTGTACACAGTACACGCTTTTTTGTTCTTGATGGTGGTGGGGCACTTGAAGGTGCATGCAAGCAGCGACGGCTATGCAACTTTCTTATGAATGTCAATATCCTTATCTCTAATCTGTGTATGTATTCCTTGTATTAGAAGCCACGGCAGAGCTATTATTAGTAACTGGTTACATTTGTACAGTTAATAGATCTTTAAGTAGCTCTGCTGCCAATCTATGTATGTTATAAGTAAAATCATATTATATCTATCATAACTAGTTTAAGTAAAATCATATTTGAAATTATAGTGTCAAGATTTCAAAATTCGAAGAAGAATTTAGTCGACAATTGCACACGCTTGCCTTGGACGAGTCCCTCGCTTTGGTGGAGGAAAGGAGCCGGAGCCGTTCGAATTTATTCCGCAATCCCTACAGTCACTTCGGTCGACCGGACGTTCGGCTCTTGCCCAGTGGACCTGGGAGTGGAGCTGGAAGCAGTAGCAGTCACCAGCATTCCCTGGGTCACGTCCTCAACTATCATCAGTATACGACTTTTAATTTAGACCATGGTCACGGTCATCATCCCACTCCTTCCATGAAGCACAGCACTCAGAAAATCCAAGAGTACCCCACTTTCCGCATCTGTGAAGTTCGACCGCCGTCCATCGAAAAGGTTGGTTGCATTATTGCTTATTGCATTATTGATACCTCATTTAATTCCATCATTGGACTGTAAATCTGTTTTTCATTATGAGCTCGTGCAGTAATTCATACTAGAAACATAAAGAGAATTTACTTTTGTTTTTACTTTGTGCACGAATTGTGTCATGTGAACGTAGATTTGCAAAATCTATTTCATTGTTCATGGAGATGGAGTGTTGCTATGCAATTTAGTTTTATCCAGGATATACGCTGTGAATATGAAAGTCATGGAGCATTACTAATCCGGCTTATGAGAGGCATTATAAGTAGGTACTCCACTTTTTTTAAGTAGGGGTAGAGGTACAGACATATATGTACCTATGTACATTAGAGAGCAGATTGCTTAGCTTCCTTTTCACATGCACCGTTCCGCCTCCTTTAAATCTGCTCATCTTTTTCTTATGAATGTGGGAACTTCATTTAAAGTTATGTTCGTTCAAAGTGTACCAAGAATCGGGCAGGATTACAAATACTTTCAACATGAAAAAAATAATTATGGATGAATTAATATTAGATAACATGCAAGGGACGGAAGGCGTTCATGAGGCTATCAGATCACGTTTTCCCAATTTCTATCTAATACACTGAACAAGTTGTTCGAATTCGTGTCCGTGTCTTACTCATACCACATTTCCATAATTCCAGAAACTAAGGGAAATTTGAATGCATCATTAAGCCTGTATGCTCTGTCACTATTACTATAGTACTACAAGATAAGGGTCAAGCTAATGTCGATCAGAGAGCGTTTTGGTTTTACCATTTTCAAATTTACACTGCAAAAACTGAAAACCATTTAATTTCCAGGTAATCCGTGTATGTATTTTCCACTCTTGAGATTTTTTAATGAGAAATTAATACCTTCAAGACTGCCTAATTCTTCAAGTTTTTTTTGTAGATAATTTGGCTATCATGATTTATATAGGACTATAGAAAAGCATGAGGAATCGGCAGTAATAGTAATAACACTCATCCGCTAACTATAGTAATTTCTGTTTGTCTTTAACTTTATTTTTATTACATGGGCAATCGTCAAGTGCCTATGAAATTAACATCCACTTGCCCTTTCTATATGCAGTATATTCATGAGGGAGGTAAATACTTTCCTTTTTTTTGCTATGGATAATATAAGACAGGTGCCAATCAAAGGTGCTTTAATTGCAGGCGTAGAAATGGCTAGTTGTATAAGCATTAATATCCCACTGTGAAAATTGAGCTTTCTGACACTTCCCTCACCAGTACTGCACACTCCCAGCTCAATAAAGACCACCACAACATACATACCTCACGTTATACATGAAATTGACTTTTTTCTCTACGAAACTCATTAAATGCTCAAGACCATTCAATGCAGATTAGTTAATTTCCTCGGAAATATATCGTCAAAGTTTGTAAAAAGTTTTAATGACAGAAATTGCAAACAAGAAAAAACACACACAATTACTCTTTAAAATCAAATTCAGCCATCACTTTACTTAATAGGCTTTCCTGTAAGTGGGAAGCACGGAGCATATTTATACTATGCTATTATTTATACATAAATATAGAGTACAATAGCAAATTTACCAAAATATAATTACTGACCGAAAATATATAGCTTCCGTAAGTTCTAATAATTCCTAGAAGCCCTTGCGCCATAAATTCCATCTTCTATGTACAACTACTACTACTACGTAGGTACTTATATTTGTCAGCAAAAGAGCACTAGCAGTCTCGTAGTAATGCAGCCTCCAGATCCACAGAGTACAGAGTTATTAATATGCTCTATCTAAACTGGTCCATTAGGGTTCGCTATTGTTTTTTTTTTACTTGAGAAAGGTTCACCTTCCAAGTACGGCGTACAAGTATTGCATATTTGTGTAAATATTCACGAGTACAAATTTTATCTGTGTACAGTTTCTAGTCTAATCACTGTAGACCTCACAAAGGAGAATAAATCTCTTGAATTAAGTGCCCTGGCAATTAACTCTCAACACTCCTAACTGGGTGCCTACCTCCACTCATGACCTTCATAAGACTATCAGTAGACCTGAAGAAATGACTCCTAGTCTCTTTTACTGGGGAAATTATGCGTTTTGTTTTTGTTTGCTCTAGAATCCATAGTAAAAAAACGTCCCATCCCATAACTACTGGTTTTTTCCAGAATATTTATAACCATGAATGAGCAATTGCGGCTGACTAATGCAAATTAAATATACATTAATGATTCATGGGCTGTAGTCGACATCAGATAGGCCGCCCTGGCGTAATATGTAATCGTCAGTATGAGCCCACCGATGCGCGATGATGGGGTCTGCAATAGAAGACTGTACACGAAATAAATGTTTGTTTTGGGAATTCTTATTATTTTTGTAAACAAAACAAGTGCAAGGGCATGATATTGCACAATAAAGAGATTAAAATTACCCACACAATAACATGCTAAAGATTACTTCAAAAATTTGGAAATCAATGGATTTTTTTGAAGTTGGCAGACGAACCTGTGCTCTTCAAAGTTCCAAACTCACGAAGCTATACGTTCAAACAAATAAAGGAAATATAATAATTGGATTCAGGATAAGTGACTTTAGTCTTCCTGCCCGTCACTCCAACAACGATGAAACTACGTACAAGTTTACACACTCAATTGGAGTTTCGTAAAACTTGAATAAATTAAATTAAAATGGTTAAACAGACAGAGAGAGACCTTCACCCTGGCATTCATTTCCCAGACAAATGGACTTGTACAAAAGGAAATTTTGCAAATTGAAAAATGATAATGATTTGCAGAGTGCGTAGTGCTATTAAGTTTGTAGTTTGTACTTTTTTTTAAATTGCCATTATGGAGATTTTGTTGTGCAAAAGTAGGAATTATCCCAATTACTCAACTCAACGACAAGATGACAAGATAGTGGGGAGGATAGGAAGGATTGATTGATAGAACTATAAGCGCGGGTCTTTGTATATAATTAACTCTTAGTTCTCTGTTTTTTGTCTGCAGATTTGTTTGTAGATGAAAAAAATACTGACAGGTTTTTCCTCGACGCACCTCTCATCACAGAGAGAGAGAGTCCTATAGGAATTGCTATGTCACAAAACTCGAAGCTCTTCAGCAATTCATTGTAATGTGTCAAGTGCTCTGTTCACTATGTTGGCTGTTCTGTCGTTGATCGTTGAACAAGTGAAATCTATTTCCAAGTCAGCGAAAATTTTGGCTCCAAAGTTACAATAGCCAGAGCCAGTCCCATACATTACATTGCATCTTCTGGCAACTACAGAGCATACGAGTATTATTTGACATTGACCTTCGGTAGAGCCGTAGAGCTCAAATGTTTCACGTTCTCTTTGATGGGCTAAAAATGTGAATAGGAAAACTTGAGAGCGGAGACAGCTCATCAAGCAGAATTCGTCGAGGTCCGTATAATTATATTTCCATGTTGTTTGTCGTGGATTATGAAATTTTACTTTTACAAGAGCTATTTAGGTGACTCTTGAGAAATTATTCTCAAATCCAAATGTGTGTGAGATGAATAGAGTGAGTCTACTTTTAGTTTCCCTTTCGTTCGGGCGACAGTTTTTTTCCTCTCCTCTTTTTTTTCTCTCTGTGCAATTCTAAATTACCACGTGGATTTTTTGCAATTTCTATGTATAGGATAGAACGTGTCGTTTGTAATTTTGTAAACTATGCACAGAATTCATTGCTTTGCTTTGTAGTTACATACCTACGTTAACTAAACGATGCATAAGTACAAGCAGATAATGCTTTGTCATTTCAGATTCCATGCAGATTGTATTTTGGATCATTCCTGCATCATACGAGCATTATTTTTTCTATTAATTCGTAATTAGGTACCTGCACACATCAAAAGTTGGCTAAAATTGTTAGTGCTTTGGCTGTAAAGCACCAACTACTAGATAAATTATGTTAGGTCACGAATTTTCATGGAAAAATTATAATTTCAAAGTGGTACCTACACGGGAGAGCTAGTGCAGGTAGGTACTTACAATTTAGATCTTCACTTCTCATCAAGGATGGCCACAATCCCATAAATACAAAGCTTTTATCGTAAATCTAAATGAGTTTGGTGCATATTATAATGTCTCGATTCTGTGTGGAGTATCGCATTATAATTGTAATAAACATGCGACAGCGATCCGGAGGGCAATCTGTTTCACTTGGTTTTATTTATTGCATTTGATATTGTATTTACAAAGCTGACGTATGAATGCGGAACCCAACACAAATTGTATTTGACTTGGGTACCTTAATTAATACGAATTGTACCCTGCTTGTAATTAGGAATGATATACGTTCTTTCTGGATCCCCGAGCTATGTGTGTCGGTATGTACTGACGAGGGTGTACTTGCGCACATTTCCTTATGACAAATAATGAACTTGTCATGAAGGAATCTTCGTGATAAGGATGAAGTGCATCATGGGGTGAAATTACACCTACGGTTCCTTGGTTTGAGTGGTGTATTTAATGACATTTAATTATTCATTTCTGAAATTAACAATTTGTTTCCATGTGTGCTCCAAGTGATGTAGTACGCAGCTCCTGTATAATTTGATTTTGAGTCATCAACGTTACCAGGCAGCATTATAAGTTAGCTTTATTACATTGCCACGGAATGCGCTTCAGTCTCGAGGTACTTACATTGCACACACAGCTACTGATAGCAGGTACTTTTAGCAAAAATATGCACTGTGTGTACTGTTTGTATGATCTAGCTCACTGCCAGAATTTTGAATTTGAATGGTTTTGGGGCCTCATAAGTTATTTATACATAGGCTATAGGCAGTAACAGAGAATTCGAACTTATGTTGTAATCACTGCAAGGGAGTTTCCCTGTCTATAGTCTAGCCGCAGATTACGTGGCAGATCCACGCTCCCGTCTTTACCTTAAAACCCACTGCACCGATTTCCAATTTTATTTCCCGAGTGGTTGGGAAGGACGAGGGTTCATAAAATCCGACTCAATAAAATCACCTTGAGATTGAACGAGGGGCCATTTGAAATTCCAGCCAGTGCAGTATAGCTAGGTAGTAAGGCATAGGTGAATGGAAATGGAGTCATCATTTATGACTCATTGACTGCTGTCATTTTGGGAAAGGAATAAGGAACGAATTACTCAGAGATCCATTGTACTGTACTGACACTAGACGGAAAAACATCGAAAGCTTGAGATGGCCAACAAACAAGGAGATTAATTGCTGACGGTCTGTCTGTCTGAAGCAACGCTCAGCTTCCACGTCTTTTTTCACGAGGAACTTGGAATAGCCGTGAATCTGCCCAAAAGAGAAACGAAGGCAATTGCATGGAGTCTGGTAGCGTCCTTCAAATCAATGGCTACGAAAGTTCAACTTGACCAGTGACAATAATCCCCGTTGGCACAGGATACATGGTCGGTTTGTTATTTATAACACCAGACGAAAGAATCCCTTTCGTCCTCCCTTTGTTCATGCATAAGGTGGAACTTCCTTAGAAAGACAAAAAATACTGATAATGTTATTGTTGGCAAGTAAAATTACCAACGTTTTTGCGTCCTACAAATGAGTTATCCAATTTTGGAGTGTAATTAGAACTCGCAACCAGATGGTATTATCTACTTCCCTATGAATCATTGTTTAAGTCTGTATGGTTGCCGTGTACCTTCCTAGGTTTTGTGACGTGTTACTCAAAGTCATGCCTCCACTTAACCCTGCAGTGCAGTGATTATGATAGAGAAAAAAGTATAAAGCCTTTCAAATTTACAAGTACACAAAACAAACATTGAAATTGCATTAAAATACTATTAGCATTCATTTTTCATTTTAAAAACGGCTCAAATAAGCCTTGTTGAGTTGAAGTTCTGTTTTGCGTTGACACTACACTATCTTGTTATTTGTACAACGTGACTTAAATATCCTCTCAAAAATTCCAAAAGTGCACTTACTCATTTTTATTTTAAAGTGCGAATTCCAGTTTTAGGCTTAAAACTAAGATTAATATCTCAGTTGCTCAGCTATGTTGGCGCAGTTTCCTCATGTACACTGGACTTTAGATGGCTCATTTAGATTAAAACATCTTTTCAGTTATGTAAGGTGTATTTAAACTTGTCAATTAAAAAATATTTTTGAATTCAATAGTACCCCTACTAAATCATTTGGATACTTGCCATAAAATTGAAGGCAAAGCATACAGACATTCCTTCAAACTAATTCAATAAACCTACGCAGCAATTAGGGATTTCTTCAAAATTCGTCTGCAAATCTCCTATTACGTCACAAAAAAAATTGTTCCAAGACCAACCATAATAAAATCTTATACTTATATAGGTAGGTAGATGCATAATACCTGTACACGTCACTACAGCGGTTTCTTGTCACTTATGTGTGCTAGTTATTGGGAAGTTCCTTTGGTAACTACTGACTACTGCTTACGAAGAGGCATCGGCATGAGTGTGCCATTTTTCCTTTATTTGCCCAACGCACTTTGTGCCATTGATTTGGCAGACCGAGTCTGATGCGTTGCGTTGCGTTGGTACAAATAGTAAATATATAGGCATATAGGTATACCTATGTAGGTACTTACTACCAATAGCCATGTTCTGTGCCCATCCAATATTCATTGATACATAAATATGTAATTATTGTGTACATTAAATATTTGAATGAGCGGGCAAAGTCCACAATTAGTAGACAGAGCCGTGCTTGCTCAACCAAGCGTAGCTTCTGTGCTATCAATTATGATTCCCAGAATTTTATATAACATAAAACAGGGTACAAAAAAAAACGACAGAGAAAAACCCCAGGACGATAACTAAGGATAAGTAAAGTGTAGTTCCTACATATATACGTAACCAACCTCCCATTTAGAAGTACACAGAGAGCTAAAGGTGGTTTATTTAACGAAGCAAAAGAACCTTGTTTGTAATGGTTACGATTACGACTACTGCTTCGTCCACCACTGCTAACCCACCACGTTAGACGGTCGCAACATTTTATCGATTAGCTCTTTAATGTACATTTGCGATTGAGAATACATCAATCACTGAGCCCCCTGTGTTAACTAGATACAGACCTGGGCAGGTATACGCTGGCTCTCGTGTTCATTTCTAAAGGACTTCTGGTACAAGTTTGGAGATGATACAAGTTTGCAAATGGGAGGCAGTAGCTACCGTGTGCACGGATGGATTAGGGTGTTGTATTATTATGAAAGCATAAAATTCCTTGTTATTGGCTAATCGTACTAAAAAGAGATGCAATGCGGTGGAAAATAACGAGTTTTAAAGCAAGAAATTAAGAAATTTAATAATTTGAATCATTATTTCCTGAATAGTAATATCATCCTATCAAATCATATTAGCAGCATATTATCATAGGTCATCCCAAATTCGAAGCACATTTGCATACCGTGATTTGGATTTGGCAAAATTGCTAATATGTTTTTGAAAATGGACTTCTAGTGAAACAAAAAAGAGAAGTACTCAGTTCTTGCTTATTACAATACATACAGCTGGATTCCAAAGCGCTGATTCATTGTCAAGTTCTCTACTTTGGAATTCCATGGAATTCAAAATAGTCTCGTATCGGTCTCGATCCAATAAGGAAAAAAAGTATTTGAATTTCGTAAAAAGTAGTCATTCATCAGTAAATATTCATTAGTTTCCCTGTACACTTATTTTGTAGCTGGATGGCCTTGCGGGCGATTTAGTGTATACATTACTTGCCTATTTCAGAGTGCTCGAAAGACACTACAACTATGAACCTGTCAGTACAAGTTATACAAACAAGAAAAATTGTTCCTAGAATTAATTTTTTACTTTTTTAATTTAAATTAGAGTCGTTACAGCGGCAGGTGTACTCAAGGAGTACATGTACGTGTACATAGTTGACTGGCGTTTCGTATCGATCTGTATGTTATTATTATTACTCGTTACATTAATTAGACAGGGACAATTAGGTAAGCAAATACTCTCCCTTGAGGCAGAACACCTATGGGAGGGTGACAGGGACAATTATCTTCTAAAGTTACTCTGGATTCAGCGATAGGAGGAAAAATACGACAGTGTCTTGTTCGAGCCACCTTTTACGTGTTTTTATATGGAAACTACTTGCTATTTGTATAGATCTGCCCTAGACACGTGCACTAGTGGAATGCAGGATGAACGAGTTGCGAGTAGTTACATACAAGTATTTAATTGTTCGTGTTTCACTTAATAAATTCGAAAGAATGCCACAGAATACACTTCTTTTGATCGGATCTCAACTCACTACAAGCTATATAAATAGTACTCATGGGCATGGGTCAGAAATCAGAATCAGACGGACACCATAGACTGTAAATGGTTATTTTAATATAAAAGAGACTAGAATTGTAGTTTTTGTTGAAGCCGAAAGAGTTGGAGAGAGATCGCACACATCCATCCATGTTCATCTGTCCGTACGCATATCAAAAGAAAATCATTACTCTGGAAAGTGTACATATGCAAATGAATTGGTCGAACCAACTTGAACGTCTCAAGTTTTTAAAAAATACACCCTTCAAAGCCAAGTTTTTCACTTACTGATAATTCCCCTTTTTTTTGTGGTTCGTGTGTCTTGTAGGAATCCTCGATCCTGTAATATAGGAAAGATCAAACAGGTCTATCGTCTACGTCTACGTCGCTTCATTCTTCAAACTGACGTTACCTGACGCATTCGATTCCACGTAAAACAAAAGCGTTAACAAGAGTTTGCTAAATGCAAAATAAAAATGTACAAGCGTATACAGTTGAATGGCATTGGATTGCATTATTGGACTCACGTTTCCTCAATAATCATCCAGCATTTTTGTGATTTGAGGAATAAGTACCAAAGATGTTGATTGTAGTTAACATTTAAAATTAATATATGTACGTACCTGGATAATAAATTACATATTTGTACGTATTATTATTCTCATTTAATTCACTCGTACTAGCTTGGCATTAATGCAATGAAGATGATGCAGGTCTACAGCGTCGATTCGCTTATGAGGAATTAATCGGGGCAATCTATACAATTTTTAATTTAAATACAAAAAACAAAAAACAAACTTTTATACGAAATAGTCTCATGATCAGTTTAACACAAAAAACATGTCTAAGTTCATTGCAACTTAAATTAAAATGTTTACTATGTAGAATATGCTGCACAGCTTCTGCTACATCCAATCCACGGCGAACCGAGACAGAGAATTGTTATTGGTATACCCACGTACATAGGTATTTGCTGTAGGCATTGTAATTATATGCATTGCAGTGTTCACGAGGGCTTTGGTTTTGATTTTTTGCAATATTAAAAGGGTAATGATTGTCTGAACAACTAGCGCTTTGATTAATTCGGATGAAATTAATCAAATCAAATAAGTACTACCTGTACAAATATGTGCTGAACGTGTTGGGAATGTTAAAGGATCTACCTTTTGATTAATATTTTAATGCTCTTTTTATTTGCACACACCTGCCGATAGCAATGTCGAAGCCATACAGCCGAAGCCGAAGTTCACGTGGGTAAAGGATGACTGATCTGATGATACACATCTATATCCGTACATACCGTCCCTCCATCATCATTCTCTGTTGCACTTTCTTGAATTCTTGAACTTTTGCAACATTGAGTCAAAAAGTAGTTTGGTTATTGTAACATAGCCACTAATACGTACATTTTCTGATAAAGTTCACTTCACTATCTGCCATCATCTCAAAAATGATGGTATACCTACGTACATCTCATGCCCAAGACTGTTATTAGAAAATCCTAGTTTTTATTTCCTGTGTGTGATGCAAAATCAGGATAAAATATGCTTAGAGTTAGAGAAATGCACATTGAGATGATATCAGATGCGTTAATTTTTTTTTATGACTGCAGTTGAATTACCTATATAATCCTGGTTGGGAGGAAAGTGAAGCTGATAGGATCTACCACCTTGTACATGTGGAATGTATATACGTCCATTACATCGAACGAACCATAGTAATGCTAGCTCAGCTGACGTCTGAACTGAACTTCTGTAATTTTATTGACTCATGACTTTCTTTGAATTTCCAATTCTTGACTTCACGAGACTTACAGCAGACTACTTCTTAATAGTATACAGAGCAGTTATTACAACTTTTCCAAATCCTCAACTTTGTACAACTTTATATTAGTAATATGGCCTCTACTACAGCCTGAAAGTTAATTCCAGTTTATATAATTTCAATTTTATTCGATGATAATACTATATCTGTAGAGCAGGCTTCAGCAGTATTCCCACATATTTCTGAAAGTTCATAATTCCTACACTTCCGCAGATTAACTCAACACTGAACAAAACAAACTGATTTATTCACTGATCTCAACAGTATGCAATATTTCAGATACTTTACAAACAAATTTACAATGTATGCAACTATACGTACATACCTATATTATTCACATAGTCCAAAGCAAAGGAAGGAATACAGTATGTGTCAGTAGTCAGTACTCGCGTAGTGTATTGAAAATTACCAGATTTAGCTTCGTGGTATGGTGGTAAGTTGTTAACAAGTAGATTGCGGCGATATCCCTAATAACATTTTTCAAGTTATATAAAACTCCTGTTCTTGCTCTTTATGAGCCGCTAAAATTGATGATATAAGTATTTTAGAAAACTTTACTTTTTATGTTCATTCATTAAAATCAAATGGAGTTTGGTGTAGACTTGTAGAAAAAAGAGTGCCTTGTGGATCGTAGTATGTAGAAGGTGCAAGTGTTAGAGATCGGAGATGTTATGTAGAATCTTATGGTAAGAGAAATTGCGCTTGTACTTTGCTAGTTAATGGGAGCCAACGGAGTTGAGGTAAATGGCGAGTTGAATAGCCAGAAAATGTAGTAGGTAAATAATTATGTTATGTCTTAGTTGTGGTATAGGTCTAGGGATTTGGGATGTAATAAGGGAGGATACTACACATAAAATCACAGTCATCTTAAGATTGGGTCTGCGCTCTGCACTGTATACAGTTTGTAGTGTTTATAAGCTTTAACAGCGCAGTCTAAGCTTGTTTTAATGTCATAATGTACTTTTTTTGTGAACGTATTTTGGTTTTTCATGAATAGAAAAAACCTTACGATAAAAATACTATATATGTACTAAAAAGACAGATAGACGTTGACGGCGACGATTGACCTGAGCAAAAATTTCACTTTCACCTTCCTTTTGCTCTGTTCTGTACTGACGGACCGACCGCTCTTCGAAGTCCAAATCCAAATCCAAATCCAAACGCCTCTTACATCTACTTTAAGCGTATAATTTCGAATAGAGATCACAAGTCAAATAGCCAGGGACTCTATGGCAGGATGATTGTGGTACAAATTGAATAATGCGTGTCCGTTAATGATAGCACTGTCGGTATTTATGGACTTGACAGAACATAAACACCTTACTTTTGCATCAGTAATTACAATGGGTGGATGGATGGCTTTGCTATCGTTATCCCTTTCATGAAATGCTCACTCAGGTTATGTTAAATGTTCTATGACTTGTCTCACACCTCCTTTTACCATTACCACACCACATTACACACGATCAGTCAGATAGGAGATGGAAAGGAATATAAATGGGATCTGCTGGTTAGAGAAGGACAGTTATACATTTTTATAGGCATTTGTGGATTCCCACCTGTATGTATAGCACTTGCTATTTTTACAATATTAACGGAAAATATGATGTGTGCAATAATCACTCGAATTACAAGTAATTGCTAGGACCTTTTTAAGGGAATGATGCATTTAGCTAATCATCAGTTAGAGACTTTGATGGAATAATGAGGTACAATTAAACAAGTCAAGTACCCATTTAGTACCACTTATTTTGCGACTTATTTTTAAGCATACCTAATAATTTATGCAGCTATTTTTGCATTATGCGCTAAGATTTTTTGGTAGAATTGTGGTAGGATTGACTATATAATATGTAAGTACTTAGGTACTTAATTTACATAGCAAACAATGAGCAATGGTCGAGTCGAGTTCAAAGTCATTCAAGTCTGAAAAGCAGGTTCCATGATTATGCATATAATTACAATCAGTTTATGACATTTTACATTAATTCCATTAATTAACAGAATAACTAGTAATGATTAATGAAACTCGAGTTCTGCAGTGTGTTTATGCTAGTATATGTGATGGAGTGGTGTATAATTGCTAGTGGATAATTGGATAAGCTGTCAGCTGTCTTTATTCATTTGAATTGCAATTGCACTTGAATAGGAATAACGCATTGCCGGCAGTTAGATCCAAAAATAAAGCTTTTTCCTTCATTTATAAAATTATCCACTTCAATTATGGTGACAGAATTTGGATGCTTACCACAAACAATTTTACAGTTGGTAATTGTGTCGAATGATGCGCTCTCCGACTACCTTCAAAAGCAGCCAATATTATAGCGATCAATCAACTTTTAATTCTAGAGAAAGAGCAATAAGACTTATCTAGGTACATGCATATTTGGTTGTTACACAAAGTACACCGTAGCAATAAGAATTTTAAAATGACTTCAGTATTAAACTGCTTTTGCAGTAACGGTAGCAAAATGTGCTTACAGGGCTAGTATTAATGCATATTCGATATTAATTCGAATACACTGGATCTTCATGCTTGGATTTTTCGTGGTACGATTATAATCTGTTGAAATTTAAATTATGTTGTGAAAGATGACTTTGCAGAGGACAGTTTTTAAGATATTGTTATGAATAGGTTTTTTTTGTGAGAGAAGAATTATTGTTGCACGATTGACAACAAGTTGAGCATGTTAGGAAGGATTATGTGATGGCATAAAAAAGAGATGGAAATAGAAAGGAAGGGCTGGGTCATGGTTTCAACTCACTTTCTATTCGCTTTTTCATTAAATTAGTCACAGACTGTATTTTGGACTGTTGACGCTATGCTAACGCACTAAAAGGCTGGGAAATTATATGTTTATTCCGTAACCGACACAACAATGAGACACCGTGTGCCAATTTTTATTCCTTTTTTTTATCGATTGAAAGAAGCTCGTGTGTCTTATATTTTTCTATTGTGTATCGATATCAACACACCAACACGCACCTACATACAACATCTCCCATAATTTATTCGCACCTCTCAATTATAAAAAACACAAGGATAATGTATCGACGGCACTATAGATTTTGAAGTTTAATTTAAATTTTTGCGTTGGCGTTTGAATTAAAGAAAATTGTATTTAATTAAACTAGTTTAATTTGGTTTTGTACCACATTTACTAATTGATTTCTTTTTATCAATAGCTGTCTGGATGTATGTCTATCTACATTTAAAATTATAGGTGTCTAGGGACTGGGACGTAGTTTTCTTTAGTGAGAGTTCATGGCTAAATTTAGTTTGAATGCTCCCTTCGTCACTTCACGTTCACCGTTCACGTTTCGATAACAATGAATTACGCTCACACCACAAATTGGTTTCATAATGCAATACCATAAAAATGTAGGTAGGTAGTTGTAGTACTATTACAATTACAATCTAAAGCATAGGCGAAACATTGTTGAAACGCCACATGAAACATTACCACGGACGACGGGCATCAGAAAAACTTTTACACACACTTTATTAGAGCAGGAAAACTTGAGAAGGTAAATTTCAGGGTTCGAATTAGTAATGATACGTACACCCTTTAAGCTCAAGTTTAAACTGAGATAAACACTTTTCATTTTTTTTTAGTTTTTTTATACTGTCTCAATATTTAAAGGTTTTCTTCATCAAATACGTATGTATGCATACATGCACCAACTACTACATAAATACTACCGCTCCTACTGTCGTATGTACATTCCTCATTGTTGTTATGGTGAGAATCAAATTTTTTTCATGTAAAGTGCGTGTCAAGTGACTGAGTTGATGATTTACTTGTGATGGATTTGATTTGGTTGCTACACTCAAGGTCAATCAAAAGACATTGTCAGAAGAATACACTTATTTGGGAGCTTGAACTAATAGGAGTTTAAGTCGTAATGAAATGGAATCGGAATTTTGCCTCATCTGATTGTTATGTTCTAACGTACCTACATTCTTCTAAATCGTTAGTACAGATTCTTTGCGTGCATTGTTTAAACGAATCCAAAATCTCCTTACTTAGAGAGTCAGAATGCAATCTTCCAGCCAGTCATGGTGGTCTCTTCTTGGCAAAAGTTAATACACTTTGCTTCTTCCTATGAACCACGAGATGATGGTAATCTAAATTGTAATAATAATTGTGAGAAGACCCACAATCAAGACCTTTTGGGGGGATTGCAAGGTTTAGTGATAAAATGTCTGCATTACACGGTAGTTTCAGCGCTCAGACCAGCTCTCCTGTCTTATTATTACTTGGACTTTTACTTACGTGAGCATTTTTGAGATAAATTTCGTATGAATTATGAGTCCCATGTAAAGGAGAAGCTGTGGCTGTGAAACCTTTGTCGTTGTCACTGACGGTTTAGAGAAAACAAAAATTATAACAAGAACGACTATCATTTCTTGATTGCCCCTCATGATTACTTCAATTGCTCAGTCTGCTAAGAAAGTTGGAGAAAAAAAACACAATTTGCTGAAAATGAAAGTGATACAGTCATTATTATCATTATTATTATTATTATTATTATGCGGAGGGAGAACGGAAGGGGAGCAGTGTGGAATAATGGCTTATTTGCAAGAGAGAAATATCAAGTTGATTGTTAGTATTATTTTGAGCAGGTTTATTATGTTTCTCACCGTAAAATTCTGCATGTAGGTAATTACTTACTTATATGTACTTGGACTTCGACTATATACTTTGGTGACACGTTGGAGATGTTTTATCGTTCTTTTCTCTTGTAAATGCTACAAATAAAAATTAAATTACATACAATTTCTGCCACCTATATTTACTCAAGTATCCAAACAAAATACACTAGTAGACCTACAATTATTACTCATGTGCAAATGTAAACCGACCCGATTGGGCTTCCATGTAGTGCATACTAGTTCGTAGCATAAATTGACAGTTGGTAGTTTAAATTCAAGTGCTTGCTGATTTGTAAATACACGAAGCAACAGCAATAAAAAGTTCGGTCAGCTATTCTATAAATATATTAGTAATACTTACCGCTTGAATAGTTCGAATAACTGGTCTAAAACGTATAGAACATATTTTTTTGCTGATGATTAGAAGCTTCTTTAATTCAATTTCGTCCTTAAATACTTTCTTTAGTATCAGTCCGTCAGAATTAGAATTGACCTAAAACACATTGTTTCTCTTTACAAAATCTAGAGCGTTCACTCATTTATTATTGCATGAGCAAGTTCTGCCCAGCCCATCTAGCTGAAGAACCATTTACGTAACAATTAAGAACTGTCAAAAAGATCGTATCAGTGAGCCAGTCGATTTAGATTGAAATAGCAGCACCACATAGTCCTACATGAGGATATTGTCAATTAAAAGTTGGCATGCTAAATACAGAGGTACCTAAATAAATGCTGCTTTTATTTTTATCAGTGTAGGTATATACATTAGTCATTTTACAATTATAAAATAAAGCTTTCCCAACATGTTCGCGTACAGCAGAGCGCAGATTAGACGACCGAAGAATTTGATTTGCTTCAATAGCACGGCAGAACAGTGTGTAGTTGTGCAAAAGGTATTTGCATACTGACAATAATTGATTTGATAGAATCAAAATGGCTTTCAGTCAAGGTTGGTCCAATTATTTTAAATGTCGGGAATCTATTCTAAATATTTTACTTTACTGACCTTGTTCTTGCAATAAAATGAGAGCATTTGTATATAACCACAAAGTATCGTATACCGAAACAGCAACGGGGTATTTTGAAAGTTTGTTAAATCCTCCAAAGTTGAAACTGTCACGTTTCTTCGACGACACTGTCAACTGTGTGACTGTTGCAGAGTTCATAAAAGTAAATAACAGAATTGGTTAGATTTAAGCATAATTAATGGGAGCAAGTATTAGGAATAAAATTGTAATTGTTTTAAATACATACGTTAATTACATATTCTTTATCAACATGTCCTCTGTTTGACCTTTCAGTTCCTGGAGATTGATGAAGGATGGTGGGACTTGAGAGCACCAGCACTGGTTTTGCCTGGAGACACGATGCCGCCTCTCTGCACTAGGAACACCTTGTTTTCTCCTGAAGTATTTTGGGCACTTCCATTGCTCCCTGACTACTCCGCCGGTAATGTCTCTTAAAAATTACAATATTCTAAGTAAATGTAATAAAAAATTAATATTGCATCGTGGTCAAATCAAAGCAAAGGATAATGTTCTAATATGTGTAATTACTACGTGAAGTATGAAATGATTAGAACATAAACAAAGTATGTATACATCTTTGTTTACTTTCAGCTGTAGGTTTTATTTATTAATATGTACCTACATTAAATACCTACTATTAAATATAGGCTTCGCCTGTCAGGGTGTTTCTACCTACAATCTGCAGCTTTTACACCTATACTTAGGGAAATAAACAGAAAAATTGCATCCAACATAGAATTCCCATTTTCTCACAGGAATTGTGAACTTTGTGCTAATTAAGTTAATAAATAAAGTAAGTAAGTACTGAGATGATTCAGCGTGGAAGGACTTCCCAGAAAGAAGCACAAATAGGGGCTAATTATCATTAATTTTATTACGCACTTGTATGCAAAATAGTTTTATGTGTTATTTAAAGAATGAAGCTGTGATGTGGGAAGGCGATGCGAATGATAAAATGATTAAATACTATTCTTCATTCATTCACATAGTCACAATCACACGGGGTCGAAATCGAAATTGTAAACTTGGGCTCACATTACATGGCGAGGGTGGGGAAGGGGCAGGGGAAAGACTTAAGACTATGCTCATTAACTAACTATTCTTGTCCTTTATTTTTACTTTCTTCTTGGAATATTTATTTTTGGAATGACCGGGAATTTAAAAAATTGAAAGCTCCATTACTTAATGTCATACTTTTTGTATGGAGCCCTCGGCATGCATCATGCAGTTGGCAGTGGTGGACGGAATCAAGATTATTTGTACCTTTATTAATTTTGGGGCGTGATGGGGAAGAACAGTTGATTACCCATGCACGACAATTACAATAAATAAAATACGACACTAGACAATTAATAAATAAATATGTGACGACATGCTCCTTGTTTGTTGTTTATGAAGCGTAATCAAGAATGTGGGCTGCATCTAAATATTTCGAGGAAGCGACCATCTCCTTTCCGGTTATTGATAGTAATTAAATAGTGACACTATGTCATACGTATAAGATGGCAAATTAGTTAATGGTTGAAAGGTTTTGTGTCTACTGCCAGTTTCCTTATCGTTCAGAAGTGTACTAGGTAGCTACATACAACGACACAACATCCCAAGTACATAATTTGAATTCGCTAAGTTTAAATGTTAAATGTTTAAATGCTTTTTGAGCACGTCATTATGATTTTTATTATCATTGTAATTATATTATGTAAAAAAAGTGATCAGTCGAGACTTTATGGCACTGCAAAGGTGTATGTACGACGTACGAGTAGAATCTCAAACCTTCTTTTGTGGACCTGATGTGTTGACTCCATTAATTATCTTCACTTCTTATTATTGCGCTAATTCGCAGGCTTGTTATTCTAATTATATTGCATGTTTATGTAGTTACAAGTTTATTATTCCACCTGTGACAAGTTGTGAAATTGTTGATAATGGAGAACGACAACTACTAATGCTGCCTGGGGCATTCTTGTGGGCATGTAAATAATAATGTTGAATGTGATTGTTGTACGTTCAGCAGAGCAAGTGTCTGCAAGTCTACGGGTCGATCTCCACGTAATTATGTTGATGTATCCTGATTTTGTGATTGTTGGTAGATGAATAAGAGCAGGAATTAAATTACCAGTGAACCTGTTATGTAACTTGTATTTTATGGTTATTACAGGCGATATTGATGAGCTACCTGATGTCCCTCAAAATGCATCCAGAATTCCTCCTTGGTACATTCGTGGTCTCTGGAGTCAGTCTCTTTTGGGTGATTTAGGAGGCAGTATCCGTCTGACATTGTCGCGAGTTCCTACTCTCCAAGTGTAAGAAACTTGTTCCTACTTTAATTTTTTTTTAAATGTTTTTAAAGACGTAGTCTCGTCTCGATCAATGGACAGGAAAGATGAATTTTTCCTCCATAGATACTATACTGCTGGAATAACAATGACATTTTTTGTAGAGTTTAAAGGAAATTTGTACTTAACTTGTCAGTGATGGTCACGAAATCTATGTTCTGGCCCGCATTATATTTTATTTTCTGGGAATCGACTGAAAATAAAACTACATAATTTAGTTGTTACATTTTGTTTTAATTGCAACTCATCGTCATTAGGTTTGCTAAATATGTAGGCACACCTAGGTAACTTTTCCTATTTCCTTAACTTGCAAATGAGCCGTGCATATGATTATATAAATTATTATGGAAATATATACACATCAGATCAGAAGCTACGTTGAAATTCGTAAATTATATTTATAGCAGATCAGATAATGTGGTTTATCTAAATGTGAGGATGTTATAGGTACTGGTATGTTTTCTTTTATTTATAATGGTACTCTTAAAAAATCATTAGAGTTTAGGAGGAGGGTTACATCGCATCGTCACGAAATTTATGGAATGTCTTTCATAACAGGCTTTAAACGGGGGAAAACCGACGTATGCTTTTGTATTGTTGAATTTGAGTTTAGTGCCATTGGTTAGGTTTATTCGGCGATTTACGTAACGATTTAATGTCATTTTCGTCTTCTTTTCGTTTCAACGCCAATTCACGTCAGAGCCACTTAATTACATTTGTACATTTCTTTTGGAAATTTTTTGTTAGCCTTCACACGATATTGAAAAATGACTGGCTAAGGTGCTGATTGTTAAACAGAGTTTGAAAGAAAGCTTCTTTGTGGGAAGCAAAAAAGATTTCAGTACAGAACAGGATAATGGCGACAGAAGGCATGACAAATTCGAATAATTCCATGACTTAATTCTAGAAGCATAATAGGAATCCCTTCTGTTTTAAAAGTGCAGTGTTCACGTGTAAAATATTTATAAAAAAAATGTACAAATGATTTAATGCCAAAACTTTAACGTACTATGGGCACGAAGTACGAATGACGAATGGCGAATGCACTGGAGCCAGGAATTCATCGTCAAGTAGGTTACATAAAGGTCGCTGTCTTTGGAGTTTGTGACTGCTGTTTTTACAAGCGTTATAAGCGTACACTTCTGAAGATGCAGAGCATTTTACATCAAAAAAATGGTTATTTTTATAGATGGTTGTTAAAATTGGGATTGCCCATCAATTTTGATTA
Source organism: Dicyrtoma fusca (assembly GCA_034695205.1). NCBI lineage: Eukaryota > Metazoa > Arthropoda > Collembola > Symphypleona > Dicyrtomidae > Dicyrtoma > Dicyrtoma fusca. The sequence goes on along the minus strand of JAQFZC010000943.1, from coordinate 9,561 downwards.
GTATGTAGGTAGGCACGTTAGTTATGTTACGGAGGTACTTTGGTTGATGGCTCATTTTTTGTCAATTTTAGACTAGTGCTAATGTGTGGGGGAGGGGGGTAACATGCATATGCCTTGTGATAGATTGCAACTTTAGAAACCTTTCATAAAAATGATGCAATAGGATTTCGTGCTGGCCAACAGCGTCACGGACGATATAAGTTATATAATTGAGGATTACTTCTGATAATGTGTATTTGCTCTTCGCATCATACACTGCCCACTTTTTGTCAATTGTCCTACTCTCGACTTTGAACTTGTGATGCCTTTTGGAGGTGACTGTTATGGACTTCTGCTTCCACTAATTCACAAAAGGTTCTTTTGGAGTCGCTAAAAATATTTGAAAGGAAAAATTGATCATAAATATTTATTTACTCATGCAGTCTTAAATACGAGAGATCAGACTACGTCTACAGTAATAGGTTCAAGTAATGTAGACAGTCAGTAAGCTTTGACGTCATTGTTCGTGATGGCAGTTACTTGAAAAATTATAGAAAAAAATATTGATTTTGCGATTTACAGGACTCAAGATAGCTACACCAGTGAATACGATCCAGCCCCACTGAAGGAATCTCCTGTAGGAAGCAATATTAATACTAGTAACCATAATCGAACCGGATCCTCAAAACTATTGAAACGCTGGCACTGTCGCTCACGCTCCACATTCAGATGTCTTCTCCTCATGGCTAAAGAACTTTCAAAATCTGTTTACATGAGTAAAACCGACTTGTCTCTCATTGAAGCCTGGGTTATGGATCTGAAATACATTCATTACACAGAGCCGCCAATGCTCCCGAAGAGACGCTCCCACACAAATCCATGCTTAGGTGCTGACGGCCTTCACGGTGTTTCCTTTTACCCAGCCCTGGAGTCGAACAAGGAGTTCGTCATGGAAGATTACATTGAGAAGCGGAATGAAACTTTAAGGGAAATCGTGTCACGGATTGAGACTGGTGAGACTGGGGTTTCTACTGGGCAAAGAGACAAGCGTGAAACGGAAAGACCGTTGCTATCTTCGAATGTTTCCGTTAATTTGACGGCACCCGAGGAGAATGCAACTTTTGCTCCTGTAGACTGGACTGCGTACGTATCGGATGGCGACAAGTCCGGCGGAGAATTAGAAACACCCATCATTACCTCTTCCACTTCTGTTGATGGTGACTCCTATTTAAATTCAAATCCTCAGCAAAGCTCAGCACCAAGTTCTCCATTGTCTGAAGAGAAGCCGAAAAGTTTTGGTCGGGAAGATTTTGTTTACCCCCACGTTATTCTTGGAGATGCTGGCGAAATCGATACTTATTCAAGGAGAATTCTGCCTTTAGTTGACAAACCGGTGTTCCCATCTAGACCTGGATATGGAAGCAGTGCTGCATCATCCTCTGTGTCTCGTACGGGAAAGCAATTCAGAGCATTCTTACAAGAAGTTGCAGCCAAGTCAGCAGATGCGGCAGCCGATGAATTCCCCATTCTAAAAGCCATTACGGAGAATATGTGTCCAGGCTACGGTGCTTTAATCCCATTCCAACCACAAGTAACACATCCCGACACACTCCTCATTGTAGTCTTCACTAATCAACACTATGATCTAATCCCAACCCTGGAAGTCCTCTACAGGTCTGCCTTCCCCAACATCCTCTACTGCGGTCACCCTCACGAGTCCGTAGAAATATTTTTAAGAAAATATCAGTCAGTTGAACACAGATCGTTCAGTTTCCTCCCCACCTACACCCGTGCCACGTACGAGTGTGTGTTGGGAGCGATGGAAATGAATTATGAAGTTAAGGGCTACATGGTCGTCACGGACGAGACTTTAATGAATACTTGGAATCTGCCCAATCTGGACTACAATAAAATATGGGTCAGTTCTTCCGGCTACGATAAGGTGACGAGAGGATCTTGGACCAAGTTGGACCCCGGCGGTCAAAAATTGCCACGTCTCCTGGAAGGGATTGTGGCCACTTGGAAGCTTTTCTCTTACATTTTGATCGGTCAAGACAATCAATTCTTGGAGCCTCGTGGCATCAAAAAACGAAGTTTGCCGTCAGAGGAAGACAAAGTCGAAGAAGCTAGCAAGGCTAGTTTGATCAACGAAAGTCTAGAGCTGGGCGAGTCGGCTTACATCCCAGGACCAAATTTCAAATGGGACTCAAAGTCAAATTCAACTCTAGCGGACGAACTCAGCACAAGTGAAGACAAAAATAGCACTAGAGAGGACACTAATAAAAATGGAGATTTACTCACATCGGATTTCGATTACCTGAAAAGTTCAAGCTACGTGAGCAAGGAAAGGACCAGCGCTGAAAATGATACTTCCATCGGCTCCGACGACACTACTGAGGAGGAAGTCTTTGTTGGTGAGCACGATGAAGACAACAGGCCTTTAGAGTCGCTTGGACTCGAGGAAGGAATCGGCTCGTCGTCCCCAGCACCTGATGACAAAGTCACGGACGGTAGTGGGATATTGACGGACCCAATGCTGGTAACGCCGACTGAGGAATCCCTTGAAAACTCCACTGTTCTTTGGCCATTGTCAGAACATGAGAAAACAGAAGAGGCGGATAGCTTTTCATCAACGACTACAAATCCAGAGAGTTCCGTCGGAGTTCCTTTGTACCACGTTGAGCATGTCGAGCCACCCACCCCCGCAACCTGGCATAAGCCAGAAGAAATGTCCTCCACCATTCCTACCACCGAGAAAGACCGAAATGTCACTCCAGAAAGCAGCCAGAATGACAAAGTAAGCAGCGTGGGTTCCGACTCAGATGCATCCTCCAGCGCAGGGAAAGAAATTAATGTGCCAACGAGTAGCCCAGCGCCCACAGAGCGAGGGGCGGAAGCTGTCACAACCAGCTCCACAATTCCATCCATTGTTGGCGGAGAACTCCCAGCTCCACTGGACCAGTCGGAGTTGGAACTGAAGGGCGATATGGAGGCTCTGCTGGAAGTTCTCCACGAGGTCTACATCAACATGATTGCACTGGTTGGCAGTTATCAGGAAAATAATGAAGAAGTACGAAATCAGGAATATAGCTCAGAAGGTACGGACAGGATAATAAATTATGTAGTAAAGTATTTTCATTTATTTTATAAAATGCTTATTTTTGAATTGCTTTTTGTTTGTGTTAGGCATGGATGCCAGCCTCCTTGAAGACTCAAAATCCCACCGTATCTCTCCACGAGAATTCCGTCACATCCGCTGTACGCTAGTAGATGATGGTCATCAATCCGAGCTGTGCTCGACCCTTCGATCCTACATCAACGTACTTGGGTTCAATATTGGACGAGACATTCGTCTTTTCCACGATACAATCCCCATGTATTATTTACCGTCTTGGACAACCAAGCCTTTTTACTCCGTAGCCAACGTTCTTCTTCACTACGGTGTTATGGATGAGCTGGCCTTACCACTTCTCTTCCGGGGCTTATCACTTGAGTCGGACTGGGTTCATCTGAATAAAACGTCAGGTGATGCCTTGACTGAAGCAGCTGCCAGTGTAGTACATCATGTCAGCACACCCGACTCAGACGTCAGTAGTTCCCCACCCTCCAAATCAGAAACCCAGTACCTGCATCCATTAAATCTCCACAAAGTCTACACTGACAAAACTGTACGGCAGTCATTTTGTTCCGACTACTTGCTACGAGTTTTACAAATGTAACAAACTCTTTAACAAGGACACGCACAAAAATCTATTTAAATAATAATATTATTACTGTACTCGTTTTTGTTGATACCTTTGTAATTATGAACAACATTTTTTGACAACTGCTCCAAAAGTTGCTCATTATTTCCTATATCGCCAATCTGTCTTTATTATCAATTAAAGGATTAGAGTAAAAAACTAATCACAACAAGAAAAGGCCCAGCTGACTCGCTCCACATGAACAAAATACCCCATCTTGCTGGTAATATCCATATCAACGGAGGAAATAATACATATAGGACTATGATTATCTGACTGCTAGCTATTCACATAGAGCCTTTTATACTTGCCTGTAATATAATTGTATCCAATTTTATATTTGATTTTGTCATTATTACATACTCGTCACAACTCACATTTTTAATATATTGTGACTCCGGGCTACGACAGCCGTAATTACAATCCCATTCCAAGGAATGATACGAACACTATTACTTCAGTACCTGTGCGATTAGAAGTGTTTTTTTTAGTTAAAAAGACAGACAACTAGATTGTCAAAGCTAAACCTCTTGTGCTAAATACAAAGTAATAAAATGAGAATATTAAAGTTTGAAGGGACAAGGCAGGGAGTACTGTACAGAGGTATATGTATGTACTCTCAGATACTACAAAATATATGACAGAGCAGCCTATTACCGTTGTGGAGTAAGTTAATTACCTTTTTACTCGATTATAAAATTATTATGATTGGTCATAGCATATATACTTATATATTGTATACACGTACAAATATCTGTACTGTCCTACGGTGAACTCAGAGAAAACATTCACTACAATACAGATATTATGTACCAATTACCTTGCATGTGATATACCTAACATACATAATTACATATATACAGATATTGATATATATATATTTTGGCAGTGAGCTGATAATATATAATAATTTACTATAGTTAATAGAATCTTACTGTTTTATAGTCTCATCAAAATAGAAGTATTATTAAAAGATAGTTACAGCTTAATAATGCTTGTAGAACAAACAAACAAACCTCATGTGTGGACGTTATTGCGTTGATGTATGTACAAGTGCGTGCGTGAGTGCGTGCGTCCGTTGTTTTGTGAGCGTACACGCGTTATCCTTTGGGTTACACTTGCACTATGTAAGTGTCTGGCAGGCCAGTGTGTATGGAGGATAATAAAAAGATAATGATGACCATACAGATTACAGGTACAGATATATAGGTTGAAAAACTGTGAAACCCAATGGATGGCTGCGTATAGCGCGTATGTTTGTGTTACGGATGTAAAATGTTTTTAAATTTTATTAGTGTGCCTTTCTGTTAGGAGTGTGAAGTATGAAATTAATGTATGAAAGGAGACTCTTGAACTATATCTTACAAAGTAGGTAGACATAGATACATATACATTATATTATTATTATTATTATTATCATTATTATCCTTAAACAGCAGCATGATGTGCCTTCAAATTCTAACGGAAATATGTGTGTTTAAAGTAGTGATAAAGTGTTGGTGTTGATCATTTTTATGAACACTTGGAGTACGCGCACAGCTGAAACTAAATGAAATTGAAAAACCAACTTTGATATAGTAGCACATACGAGGCAGACCATTATTAATCTGTTCCACCGCCCGCAAATATATAATTTTTTTCTTATGTTATTACTATTATGATGTATGCATGGACGGTGTCCAATCATTGTCCGTTGTGGGACAGCCGAGCCGCAAGTTGACATATTCTTTTATACAGATACCTTATTTTGAAAAACAAAATGTAGAAAATGTATAGGTAAAAGTGCTATATAGAGCCCTAAATTCTAATAACCAGCTACCGGCAATGGGGAATGTATGTCAACTTTCTATTTGCCCTCAACAATATTTAACGATCATATTATCTTTATCTTTTAAGACTTTATATCTTTTTTTTTTCATGTTGATTTTTTATTTGAGTTTTAGATAGTATAAGGTGTTAATTGACACAAAGTATGTGACCAGATACAGCTAGCTATTCCAGAATTTCTTTTTCAATCCGCCATGTATGTGATTACGTATTTCATTTTATATTTGATTTGTGTACAGTATTGCCTTATGGGATTTAAGTCGGGACTCTGTAGAGTTTGACGATCCTTTAGGACCCAGGCCAGGGTACACGCGTACTACTGAACCTTTGTACTCTGTCCTTGTGAAAGACATTACCAATCAGAATCCCAAATTCCCCAATCCCCATTCTTGGTCGTCATGTCATAATATAAAAATACATACATACTTAAATGACTTTCTTGTAAGTTGGAAAATGTAGTACAGATATGAAAGACAATCATAAATTACAATATAAAATAAATAATGTAATAGTAGTAATAATTAAATGATGGGCAACTCTTTGACAACAAAGGTAGGTTAAACGTAGTATCAACCGGAATTGAATGGGAAACACGCCTATCCAATGTTAAAAGACACTAAAGCTGGCAAATATAATGTCAGTATCTACTTTATATATTATGTATGTACTACTCCAAATAGCGCTTTATCATTCAAAAGATTTACAAACATATTTTTTACCACAACTAAACTGCTGGAAGGTGCCATGCATTTGTTGTTATGTTAACACACGTTCCTCGTTTATCACCGTTAATCGTTGAAATGAGAATGTATTATTCACAGTTTGTATCCTGAGTGGAATGGAATGGATGAGATAACCATTATATTATTATAATAATTTCTTAGAGAATGTTTAGCTAGGTAATATTACTTTAAAGACTGGTGCATCAAAACCATGGTTATAATAATATTATTATTGTTAAGACAAGATAATATTCAACTTGTAGAAATCAAGTTTAATATTAATATTATTTCCCCATAAATAAAAAATAATATTGTCTCATAGTACTTAAATAATGTAATTGTCCGTTGGCGATACTACAGACGAAGATTACAGATACACAGAGACCGGGAAAGATACTACACATACATATAAATTTAAATTAATGCAGAAGATCATTAATTAAAAAAATATTTGAAGCTAATTATAAAATTGCAAAATACATACATACAATACTTATTACACTTTATCCATTACACCCATGTATTTTAATTTAAAGCGTATATATATCAAGTCTGTAGTTTTTTTCGGTGGTTTGGAAATTTTTATGAGTAAAGTATTTTACAGTTTACTACGTACTTACCAGATTATGTTGCTATGTTTACATCCTGTACTACTACTACTACTGTCTGTAATAAGAGGTGTTACACATTTGTTAATAAACCATACAAATAATGTATAATTAAATTACATTTACAATTATTTGAAAATTATATATTTGTTTCGTATTCTCTTTATTGCAGAATTTGCATTGCATCATCATTGCATGATTGCGGGCTTCGCATCATTTGTTGTTCGTCATAGCGATTGGTTGGTTGCTTTTTGTCAATTTATTTCCTCGGCCATTACACAACGTTACAAAATAATTATATTATGCACATTGCACAGTGATACAGACTATCGTGCTGTCGAGGTGATAACCTTCTCAGCATCGGAATCGGAACTAATAATACTTTTCTAAATCGACACACTCGTATGTAGTCAGTTAGTTTTACAATCATAATAGCAACAAATGCAACGATTGGAACTTCCCCAATAGATTTAAACCAATGACCATATTCAGCCATGCAAATATGCATTACGAACACTGTTACTGTTATTAGCGGAACTTCCGTGGTTTGATCGACTGTTTATTGATTTTGTATAAAAAAATATCTGAACAAGCTGGCTTTTGCATTATTTAATTTCTATTTTAATACTACACACATACAAGTGTATACATCAATACCTTCACCAAAGTCTTAATGTATTTATAATAACAGTAACAGCACTTTGGGTTAATTTGATGGTGAGTGCCAAACTTCCTTTGTCTAAGCACATCAAATGACATTTTTGTGGTTCTATAACCTTCAGTTCAGTGGCCGTTCCTAAAGACAGTGTAATTACTTTTCATGATCTTTATGTGAATCAACTACATATAATATACTAAATTTCCTCCATTCGATTTCAATGACAATTTCGACAAGCAATAATGCATTGCAATGCAACGGAATGACACGGAAGCTATTTTGTTCCAATGACAAAAATGACAATGTCAATCATGAACGGATGAACTTTTCAGGTTCACAAAAAATAGGAATACAATAATATGACATCAATAATAGTAGTTTTCCCTTATTGGAAATAAGCTGTGGTTGTAATTCGAAAGATGCTTAGCATTTCAGAATGTTATTTTTTAAGTAAATAATTCATTTTAATTCCCTTATTACTCTTTTCCTGTCGAAGGTCATTATTATCTGCATCATTATGTAATTATAATCATATTCTATTATCTATTACTGTGTTCATTCACACAATACAACAACGATAAAACCAAAATTACCTACCTCAGCCAACAATGTAATGTCAAGACTGAAATTTTGTTTATTAGGCGACCCTTCATTTAATACATAACGCTAACTCAACCATTTTTTGGATCACCGACCGCTGTAACGCTATTTCTACCATATACATACTAGTACGTAATACATTAGTATATGTAGGTCTGTAACGCCCGTGAATCCTACAACTGACCGTTGTGTGCGTTATGTATTATATGCACAGCCCTTAGTTTGTCCAGATGGAAAGTATCATTTAAACCATTAATCAATTATTAGTAGCAATACATATAGATACGCAGTATACATACATAGATTATTTAATTTTGTCTTTACAGTAATAATAATACTAGCACTCAATTTATTTACTCCTTGTAAGTACCAATGATTATGATATTTTCTACATACAAATTATTTTTTGACACATCAAAAAAAATTAAAACTACTCTAAGCACGCAATGAAAAAATAAGGAGAAAGAAAGAGAAACTAAAGATATATTTAAACAAAACATAGCTGACAATGAGTCCTCTAACAATTTGTTAATTTTCAGTAAGTATGTTACTTAACAAAAAAACTTTCGTTAAATAATTATATAAAATAATTAAAGCATGAAACGTCTAGTGAGTTATGGTAAACTGTATTTCATAAACCCGAATGTTTACTAAAGTTCATACGACATACACATTAATCTGAAAACTTTAATTTCTGTCTGATTTGTATCGCGTTATGTACCCTATAACGGAATAAATGACTAAGAGTAATGTTCTTGACTAGAGTCACATTTCTGAAGTTGTTTTTTTAATGCAGAGCTCAAAATTTGATATAATTACGTTAAAGAAGGTTGAAGAAATGTGAAAAAAATATCAACTTAGCACTAGTTACTGTTGGATCAAAGTACAATATATTTTGATGAGTCGATAAGTTAACCGTAAATGACCGAATTATTGCCGGGGCTCAAATAATTGCCGGGCTCGAATAATTGCCGGGGTCTAGACATGCAATATTCAATAATTGCCGGGGATCAAATAATTACCGAGGCGCTTATTCGGAATATACACCAATAAAATGTATTAGCAGACACGTGCAGCCAGGCTTCCTTGTACAATGTGAAAGCAAAGAAAGATGGACAAATCAACACTATATGTTAATTGACAGATAAACGGAGATAAACATCTGCCCGTATTTCTTTTCGTCCACGGCGTCGACGGCGATATCTATAATTTTTAGTTATCGTGATGTGGATAGCGCGTGCATTTAAATACTTCCTTGCCGTGAACCGTGCTCACAGGTAGCTTCCAGTGTAACTTAAATTTTAGTACCTAGTTAGTAATTCAAAGTACTTGACATTTCCTATTTAATTCGCCCTTAACCATAATTAGATATTAGATATCGCTTTATTGAGCCATCATGGTTTACAAAAATTATACACTCGCAT
>JAQFZC010000942.1:0-37115 GCA_034695205.1 Dicyrtoma fusca | reverse complement strand
AATGAATTATACCTAGCAAGTAATACATAGCTATACGAGCATGTTATTTATAAGCATGTAGTTACGCGTTGTAGCTTTTCTTGTGCAAGTAAAAAGCAAGTAAATAAGTTGGCATTTAAAAGAGTTTATAGGAATAATAGAAATATATTTCTTGGATTCTGTTTTCTGCAAATGTAAATTATTATCTATGATTCGTTGAGAGTTTGTAACTAGTAGTCGACTGTATAAGTGCCACTTACGAAGTGCATAAGTAAGTATCTTACATTGGTAAATAGGTACGCATTATATTTTGAAGTTCAACGGCACGCTTTTTTTGTCAACCCCCATCGGTTAGCTTTGGTTTAATTTACTTTTTCTTGAGAATCTCTTTTCCTAGACGAGCACCTCAGGTGTCGTCTTCCGCTTCCTTTGACAATACGTAATGAATCTTGTCACTCTGGCCCAACGATTTTCTTTTTACATTCACCACTGCCACACTATTTGCCTCTCTCTCTCTCTGTCTTTCTGTCTCTCTCTTTAGACACCTACACTTACCTAGGTATATAGATATAATGTATAGGGGCATACCTATAATATGACTACTCTCCCTACTAGTTTTTCCCTTGTCTGCTCTATTCTACATTCTAAAGTGCAGATTTTCCAAGTAAACTGTTTACTTATTTTAAATTGTTTCGTTTATGCCCTTCCAGTTCTATACAATTTCTGTTTCCGATTGCATCTTGCAATGTCGCCGTCCGTCATACATAAAAGTTAGGTGCCAACTTATGTACTGAACCATAGATGAAGCACAGCCAAACAAAAAAGGGTTAACTTCAGAGCAGCTATCTGTGTATTTATAATAATTTATATGTATACATATATATGCTTTAAAGAAGCAATCCAGTCCATTATTGCATTGTTTTACTGACCAGACAGAGAACAGAGAACTTAAGATGTTTCTTATCTAATTCGTTGTATGTTGTTTTTATTTGGATTCAAAAAATTACGGTACTTTTTCGGCCGCCCATCCAACCGTGAGCATTTCTCGAAAAATGTGAAAGGGCAAAATAAAGTCATTATCGGCATCCAGACCAGAGACCAGAAGAGAAAAGAAGAGAAGCCAACATTGGATATGACTATTACAGGGTACTCATCGTCAGTGCAACAAGTTCCGAAAGGAACATATAAAAAAGGTGGTTGCTACCATAAAATCATAAAAAGATTTGTAATAAAAATCCTTTGAGTTCAACTTGGTTTGACTTATGCGGAAATGTATGTAGTTTCCGCAATCATGACTGCAAAAAAAATGAATAGTTACAGTAACAATAATTCCTCTTTATGTATACGGATAGAGGGGAATCTTACTTTAATTCGCGTCTTTAAGGGAAATATTATAGAAAATGCATTTTGCACTCCACACTGGACCTTTGACAGTGGTAATTTTCTTTGGCAAGTATTTCATTTTTTTTAACACGTTGAAAAATTTAATAATTGAGTATATAGGAGAGCAACTAGGATTTTTTTGGGGGGATAGCTGATAGTTGATAATATTAAAATTTCAAGTGAGAAAGTGGAAGACTGCTAGGATTTCGACGGTGACGATTAGACTATTAGACTCCAATGGAATAATACAATGCTAAGTTATATAAAACTACAGGCCTACCAGCCATGCTAATAGCAATAGCCATCCAAGATGTTAACGATTTATGAAAGGTGATGATAAGAGAAGCACACAGAGAGACACACAACCTTGCACTTATGCAATCTGATGATTTGAAGACGAAATAAGCGTAAATGATTCACTAATGGGACTGAGCTGCCATGAATTGACCCCGCATCCTCCTCCATCATCATTATTACTGTGTACATGGCTATCAGGGAAGATTTGAAGATGATTCAAAAAAGATGTCTTCATGCCCCTTCAGAACCAGAATTATTGTAATCACACGGAATCACTGCCTTTTCACGAAGCTCTCTATGAAGAAATACGTTGTAGCACAGTGTGTGCGCCAGACTTGGTGTGAGACAGATACAAAGTACACTCGTCAAGAAATGTGTGGATTTATTTCCATCGTGTAAGTACAGCTCAAATGCCAATAGTTCCAATAGTGCCTCAGCTCAAGAATGATTGTAACACTCCTAACAGCAGAAGAGCAGAGCAAAGACAGACAACACGTTAATAATTCGTGAGTTAAAATTGGTAAAAAGCATGCTTAGTCTGCTCTTTACCAATAAAACTCATGCACTCCATTTGCATTGAGATTTGAAACAAAGAAATTTTTCTCGAGTCACTCATTTCTTACATTACGAAAAAATCCACTGTCTCAAGTCTCAAATGCTGGGTTTAATGCGGCTGGCAAAGAAACTATATTATGCTATGGCATGCAAATGCAAACGAAACCTATACCTAGAGATACCTATATTTGTGCCAAAGTAAAACAGTTATATTCTAGATACGTAACTTTGAACATTATTGGAACTTTTAGAAGGAAGAAATAATTCCTTCCGATCCAAATCACATCTCAATTTTCGATGGACCGTCAGTTGATTTGCTTTCCTCCTTTCCTTCACACGGCGCGTGATGCTAATTCTATAGATGGAGAGTATGATAGCATTTGCATCGCACCTTTGAAGCTGTGCCAGACTGTCGAAAGTCCTAGTGGAATGATTTCGCTAATTTTCAAACTGAAATCATTGACTGCTGCTTCTACCTGGTTATTATCTACAATAATATATTATTACATGGAACACGCTGCATACCCTCCATACATACCTGGCTATGCTATAACGAAAATAAAGCGCACGAGTGAATTCCAACGGGAGCTATATGCATATCCAAATATCTACATATAGATACTTATGTATGTGTGACCATGACTTGTAATAAAAGTGTATGTACATATATGTATAGATGTCTAACTATCACTACAAATGGTGGCTCATCTCTGTCGGATGAGAATGTGTTCGAAATGGAAATGTCAGCAATTCCAATGCGATTGATAGAGCTCGTACCTTGTATGTAATACGTCATTCATTACACTGCACTGTAACCTGACAGACACTGTTTTGAAATGCAAAGAACATCAAAATCAAAGCTAAAACAAAACTAAAAAAAAAACTTACTGATGGTTTCCCAAGCGCATCTAATGCGGAGAACGTGAGTGTCGAGTACGGACCCGGTTGGTCCATGTCGATTGCTTTTAAGCCCGTCAGTATCGTTGTGCCGGGAAGCGTTTGTTCGGAGACATTGGCGAGGGGAGGAGGGCTGATCCACTTGGGAGCATTATCATTCTCGTCATTCACTCTCACCGTCACCGGGATTTGGATGCTCTAGAAAACCAAGAAATAATAATACAATTTATTCATACCTTTTTAATGCAACTTTAAGAAACAAGAGGAAGTCTCAACCCTCATTTTTAATTTCATGAACGTTGACATTTTTTTGAGGTAAAATTACAAGTACAACATCCCATATTTAAAGTTAAATTCAAGATTGAAGACGTTCGCGAAAACAAGGAGACATGTAGACAATTATTACTGTAAAGAATTGGTGTAGGCGCAGGACATTAGATTGGGATTTGGAATTAAATTATTTATTACTGTACTGTGACTGGTAAATGGCTAATAGTTGAGTAAATTGTCCAAATCTTTGACAATGTAAAAAGAATGTGTCCTAAATTGTAGTGTGTAGAAAACTCTTAGCTCCCTACGATGAAGACTAGGACGGCCACTGCTGTGAACCATCCCATTATCCTTCTTTACTTGAAAATGACATGAAAGTCTTTGACAACGACAAAGACTGACACAAAAAGTCATTAAAACGTGTCCAACCAAATTGCTACCGGTCAGTATCAATATACCAATGTGCAGTCGAAAGAAATGCCATGAAATCCAATGCAGTATGCACTTCCATGCTACTCACTCAGATCCCACAGGTGCTCCAACCCACTGAAATAATTATGTACGTGATACATGCACACTGCTCGGCTAACTTGAGTTGAGCTTTGAGAGATGTGTTCATAGTTTCAGTATGCAAAACAGTGCATGTTTTTACGCTGGATGACTATGGCTGTTACATATGTGTGCCTAAGTATGTACATTTGCGTATCATTTAAACTAAAGCCGTGAAGTTACTACCTCATGGTAGTTGTGAGCTTATTGCATATCTTAATTAAAACAAGTGGCATCGTGGAACGGTGCTGGCAATGGTAGTAGTGCATACTACAGACATAGTTGTAGTGGTTGCAGTATTTGTAGTAGCATTAGCTTACCGGTTAAAAAAAAGTTTAAAAGTTTACACGTTTTTATAGGGAAAAAAACTAATTTTGTAGGAGTGTAGTGGTGCCGTTGGGATTGTGTGATTGTGATGTTGATGTCTGATGTGAATGAGGAACACACGAGCTCTTCTTTCAGTTCTTTCCCTAGTTTACGTAGAATTTTGTTGGTGTTGTCCAAGTGAGAGAGTAGCGTTAGTTTTCATCAAAATTGAATCACGGAGCAAACGCAGAAAAGAAGAAAAAAAATCCTTGTACATACAGTAAAACAAAAGATAGAATAATTACCTATACGTGAAAATTCTTTCGCACAAATTTACAAGCAAATATATATTTTACTTTATTTCTTTATATATGAGCCTACATTTTTATTTCATTCTCCCCGTCAATACGAGCTCTAAATGATTTTTAAAGTAACACGCACACGTACTCGTGTAAAGGTGTAAGTACCGATGAGTGTGGCTACATCATAGCATTACTAACATGTAGCTTGGCATCTCCCCGTTTGCTGTCAGCAATAATAAATACGGTCCAATTAATCCTACTTACTCACTTATTTACTGTGTGGAGCAAAACTAGGATGGAATTAGTGCTAATTAGCATGCACGGCGAGCATTGTTAACCCACAGATAAACATATATTTTCGTTTTTTTTATGTCTGTACTGTGGAACTCGTAATTACTAAAGTTAGACGAAATAGCCCTGTAGCCTCCTTTAATCTCATCAAGAATCACTGCCGTAATTTGGTGATAAAAACCCCTTTTTTTCGGGACGTAAAAATTGCGAGTGTGAGTATATAGATGCACGCAGTTGCATCGGTTATACCAACAGTATACCTACCTAATTATGTATCAATTATGTGCATAAAACAAACGTAGGTATGTATCCTCATGAAAGATTTAAAACGTTCCGTGTTTGTCATCGCATCGTAGTTTTTTTGCAAGCATTTTAAGTCAATTAAGTGTGTAGGTACGTACGCCTGTGTACATTGGCAATGAGAGAGAGAGAGCTTGCATGGAAACTTGGGTACATATTTAACCGTATTTCGTAAAGAAGAAAGATTAAGGAAAATACTTACTGGTTCATTATGATGTCGCTTGTCACAGAGAACAGTGAATGTGACGGTGGAAGGTCCCTCCACGCCTTCTTTGTCAAGTTTTCTGGTCAATGTGAGATTTTTGGTGCCAGACTCAATTCGCACCGGTGCTGTGGACTCTCGTAGACTCAGCACTATGTCGCGTGTCACGTCCCCTTGTATCTCCAATGAACCTGTACAGTCATCATACACCATGAATAAATACAGTGATAAGCACAAAACATCCACACTATGGTCATTTGTTCGCGTAAATTAGCCCCAATGAGTTTTTCAAGGAATTGCAAAAATATTCCCATTTCCTTGACTTGACCAGTCCAGATCAGTGCGATTAGCTCACTCACTCACTCACTAATTACTGTAAACATACAACTCTCAGATCTTATATCGAAATCAGATCCAGTGGATTTACTCTATTAGCGTACTATAGAGCAGTCTGTCTATAGTCCATAGGTACACTGGTCAGTCATTGCAGTTCAATGCTACTAATATTGCTAATAATCGATCGTGAGCATTTGTAACTAGCGTACGGCTGTTTTGTATTTGGTCAATAAATACTCATTTAGACGGCCCATAAGCGTCCAACAAGAACATTTCCCTGTCTACACACTTCAATAAGGCAATAAGTTAGTAATGGTAATCAGGGCCGGTAAACTTTCTGAAGTCATAAAGTTGGGAAAATGCAGGTTCACCAACGCCAAGCACCAAGACTTAAAGAAGTACATCCCTATACAGTTTACCAAAGAAAATCCACCTGTATGTAGGTATGTATGTTGTTAAAATTACGGCATGCTTTCACGCTGTTGCTACCACTTTGTTTGAGTTTGGGGGCAATACTTGGAATTTTAGTTGTTAGGTTGTTGAAAATTATCAGACTAGCTCCTACCCAGCACTATCCAAACAATTAAACTTTCATTGCGTCCACATTAGTAATCAGTTGGACAGAGATTCTTGTTGTGACGAAGAGATTAAAATAAAATAGAATAGTCGTCGCAACCCAGGCACTCTTATAAAAATACTAAAATGTAATTTGAAAGTACAATACAATGAAGTACAGCAATTATTATTATTATTATTATTTTATTGAATGGAAATAAATCACAAAGACATTTTCATTTTCATTTTTACTCGCAACTTGCTGCTGCCTTTTAAAAATCTGAATCGGACGCATTAGTTTGTATCGAATCGTGGCTTATAGCCTGGCTCCTTGGGAGCATGCCTATATACACTATGCACTATTACACGGCACGCATGTAGGGATACCTCATCAGCGTTTGTTCGCATCAGTCATCAGAGTATTGAGAGAAGACGCTCTGAAATTATCTGCACGCAAAAACAATATTTGAGGAGGGAAAACGTGCCAAGATGTGAAAACCTATGTTGGGTCTATCTACAACAATGAATTAGCTGCTCAGTCCAGACACAGCATAATGCACGGTTCATTTTACATAAATCGTCAGTCGCTACATTATTTCTTTACTTTTTATTTTTATGTAGGTAGGTATATATATAGTACGGGACGGGATGCACAGCAGAGTTCTGAAGTTCTGACTTTTGTGATAGAGAATATACCTACTTTTAAAATCTGAGTCGTAAAGAAGAAAGAAATCAGAAATAAATGAAAGTATTGCTAGTAAAGTAATTATGCTACCAGCATGAATTCCTCCTAACGCAACACAACACAACGGGATAAACCATTAATTTTTATTTTCTGAACTTACACGAGCACCAGCGCACATATTATCTTTATCTGAGACGATGATGATTAAGCGAATCAAGGTCTTCAGTTTTCTGCTCATTTTCTGATATTTTATATCTTTGTACTCTACTCTACACATGTACATATGTATTTACTATGTGCTCAGGTAGGCATGGCGAAATATATACACTGGCCGGTCCAACCATTTTCGTTGCCGTCCTTTCGTGGCCTATGCCTGTACATACATTCCAATTTCCAATCCAGGGCTAATAGTGGCTAATGCCGGTGTTGTACATATCGTGTAGCACATGATTAAAGTCAGAATTACCATAGTTTAAGCTGTAATGACCAAGTTTCATTGAGCAGAATGATGTGCCGTAGCCCTCTTCATTCTTTTCTGACAAGAAATGGATTTTGCAACATTGACAAGTCTTGGTCCTAGTCGTGGTAATTAGTACGTAATAATAGATTTATTTTTACAAACCAACCACACCGACGCAACGCCAAACGCAATCCAATAGTGAGTTACTCAAGAAGTAAAAGTTTTTATACAAGTAAATGACGGCTGTACTATTCAGAGTCAAAGTGTAGAATAATTTCGGCCTGAAGAAAATAAAGATCCCTTCATTTTATACAAATTTATTTCTAATCAGACATTTAATTAGTACCTTTGGAAGGCCACTAGAAAATTTCTCTCGAGAGTGTATAAAGGCTATAGGTATTGATGTACCTCCCTATACCTTCACTAAAATGTGGACGGAGATGGAAAGAACCTAACCTGCCTAATGCTCATGCTGTGAGTGCACCGTAAGCGGCGTAACTTATTACAAATTACCATCCGTCAGTCGTCATTAAATTTAATTTTGATTTTCTTGGTCAAATAGCATTATACATTATTAGCTGAAAAGTGTACAGCATCGTATTAAAGTAACGACACGCATTAAATAGGGTTCTCTTGGCTCCTGGCCTGACTCCGCAGAGAGCTAAAGTTACAAAATCTTGTAAGTACAGTCCATGCCTTATGAATGTACATTCTCTGTAGCTCTGCAAGACATCCCAGTCCAAGTCAAAATTATTATTGTAATTAGTATAATCAAAAACTCACCAATATTGTAGCCGATGGGTACATCTTCACTGACAAAAAAACTGATGGATGAACCTCCATTCTTGAGGAAACAACGAGAATCACCTAGAAAAATATTTAAAGTACATTCCCTCATTATACGGATACTCCATAATCACTTCACAGCACAGTCATACATACATCCATTCGAGATCATGGTTTTTTCTTCTTCAAAGATTTAGATGAAGAGTACAGTAAACAGAAAGCATCAAAAGAGCATTTGCTTGTAGTAATTAAATTTTTAAGTATATGCGTTCCTCTTGGACGCACATCAGCTGTTCAGTGCCCATAGGTATAGCTATGGAAATGTATGGCATGTATTTTTATGGGTAGATTATACATGATAGCTATGCACTGAGTTCACTTATCAATTAAACCCATCACGCGCTCACCGTATCATCTTGTTTACTTGCTGTCTTTCTTGTAGCGTAACCCAAAACGTTTAATGTTTTGCCCTTTTTCAGAGCAAGTTATATACTCTGCACCTCAATTTACCATTTTTTTTTCAGAAAACAATCTAGTGGGCCTTCCTATATGTATATACATATACCTATTTACAAATTTTTGAATATAGAAATAATTTGTTTAGATAGATGTACAAAGAGTACGTACACATATGCAGTGCTCAAGCCCTGCGCATACATTATTCGAAATGTAAGCTATTCTGCAGTGATACATACAGTGTTTCGAGACCTCCTTTTAATCGAAAGCAATTAAAAAACCATGTACTTACGGTTTGCACTAGAAACCTTGATAGAATTTAATTTTCTTTTTATTCTCATTACTTTTCCTTTGGGGTTAATTTTGTTTTGTATTTTTCTGTGCAAATGATTTGACTTTGAATAGGTGCCTCTCTCTCTCTCCACTTCCGTAGCTTTGATACGGCACCAACGTGTACAAAACAGACACACAAAAAAACATAATTTAATCGCGTAATATCCCGTATCATATCTTATCGGTCAGCATCAGGAGAGTTACGCTAGTTTACCAATAATGCCAATTTAAAAACACTACAGCGTCTGCTGTCAGCATCCTTGTAATTTATGAAAGTCTAAGGATGCCAGGATGACGGGAAATACCTTCCGGGCGCCAATTCCAAATATTAATAATATTATATACCTGTGAGTAATTATCTAAGGAATGTCAGAGAACTATGATAATTGTGTACAAATCTTTAACAGCTGTGGGTAGAATGTGATTAATGTAGCATACCTACGTGTACTTGGAACTCGAAAATAATTATGTAGGTATCGGTGTCGCAGCCTGCTAAAGAGCTATTCAGAATGCATTGTTAGTTGTTGCTATGGGCTGAAATTGCTTTACGACGGAAATCAGTGATGACACAAGCGAAACTTCAAAATCAATGTTATACAAAGCTAAAAGTCAAATATTTGTACATTCCTTTCAACCTCTGCTAAACAGCCAAGTTATTAAAACAGCTCCAAAGAATCAATGAAGTTGTCTACGATTGCATTGCCTTGTCATTTGGCTCGTTCGTGGATGTGAGGCAAAGCTATGTAAATGAAAGGCAGACGTTTAGCGAGTTATTTTTTGAATGTTTATTTTTACAAATAGAATTTTTCTGTCATCCTTGCATGCACAATAAAGGATAGATACAAGCAATAATAATAATAACAATAAATCCAAACTACCACTGCCTACCTCTTGCTGGCTATGCCTCAGTACTCATTTATTATTTCTTGTTATTATTAGAATACAGATCAAAGCTTGGAAATGAATTTGTAACTTTTAACTTTACGTTTAGCCAACGTGTCTGTCTGGGCTAAGGATCTAAGTAGGAATACTTGGCAGGTACTTTCAAAACTAACTGGGTAACAATGGGTAGTACAGTACAATAGACCCTTCAGCTGACAGCCTACAATTGGAAGAGCTCAAATCTCAAATGTAAAAAAAAATAATATAAATATCAAAACATAAACCTTTGGCTCTCTCCATGTACTGTGCACACAAAGCCAGGAGAGGAGCGACGTACATAGGTACGTCAAGGGAAGGAGCCAACAAGGAATGACATGACTATAGCTTCATAGTAACAAACAACACAGAGAACAGATGGGAAGTTGACAGTTGACGAATTTATGCAATTCATCTCATTTTCTCATAATGTCTTAACTCAAAAAAGAATTTCGCGAAAGTCTTGGAGAGAGAATTGCGAGGAAGATGTTAATGTATGCTAAATAATGAGTAAGATGTCGTTTCCAGGTCAGAGCACTTATCACAACATTTAAATTAGTACCGTCTTGCCGTTACTGTGCTGCGTCAAGTCTCAAGACTCAGACGTTTCATTTAAATTTGTAGGGAATGACGAGTGAAGCCCTATAGCTTTACAGCCGCATCGCATCTCTAACTTTATATCAATGATATGATAATGATAGCGGTCGGTCTAGTGGGAGATTGCTTAAAATATGACAAACTTTGAATCTTAAATAACTTTGGCCTCAACTTCTCAACTTTTAGAGGAAAAAGCCAACGGAAGATTATTACGAATTCGTTTGACGTACAACGTTACAACTTATGTGGTGCTGGGAGGGTGGGACTGGGAAGATTACAAGATCACCTTGTCTATGTGTGTCTGTGTGTGTGTATGCACGTGTGTAATTCTAATTGTACTGCACTTACGCATATATTTAAATTTAGTGAATCTCCCACACTAGAATTTCAAATAGCCATGAAAAAAAATACAACGGACCCTATAGCTACCTAGATATACTGTAGATATACATACCTACCTATGTATATGCTACCATGAATCGTAGTTTTACACATCTTCATTGAGCCGTTCAATCTGGGGTTGTGCATAACGTAATCGGATGATTTCATAGGAATAATAGGTAACTCATCCACCCCTATGGATTTACAATTGATGCGACGACCTAAATCTCTGACTCTGACACTCTGCTTCTTCTCCTAACGCGACCTTCTTTCCTCCATAGGAATAGGAATGAAGCAAATCCTTAAGTTCATAATGAGTGCGTATCAAGGAGCGTAGCTAAATATAATTAGTAGGCAAATTTATTAGCTAACCCTAAGCTGCATGAATGCATTAGCATAGCACATAATGAATGCAGCACTTATGAAGACTGCCATCCTAGATTCAAAGTGGTCGACTCCAATTTACAGATGTAACAAAAACTATCCATCATATTATTTCACTGTATGACTGTGGGAGCATTTAAATACTTGAGATTCCCTTCACCCTTCCAAATCCAAATCCAAATCCAAAATTGTAGAGCCCATATTATACATGGTTCAACTTTTTAGCCGTAACTAATTTGAAATAAGAAAAAGTAAAATTATTCTCTTGCAATTAATATTTACCCAAGAAGAGTCTACAGATTTTGTACTTTCCCATAAGTAAGTAAATAGACGCAAGTACAGATAGCACTATACGTATAGTGGACACACGTATCGGTGCAAAGTCAGGTAAATACCTTTAACAACTTTAACAAGCCCACTGAACAAATACGAAGAGTATATAGTGCCTAACTATGCATATACATACGTGTAGGTACCTACTTCAGTATCGAGAAAATAGAAATGCAACTGCCAATGGATTTGTAAGCGTTGGTGCGTAAAAACAAATGCATTAGTTCACCCATTGATTTAGCAATAATCATAGTAGGCACTAAATGAAATTCAGTGTAAGCCACCTTTTTAGTGGAACACACACACATAGGTATATCGAAGCAGTTCAAACCATATGATAGCGATAGCAATTCTCATGAGGAAGCTGGAAGAATAAGAATGTTCTAATTTAAACAAATTTATGTATTTTTATAAGTGCACGCATTTCCCTAAGAAATGACAGAGATGCAGCCTGCGTAGTTTTTTTCCTTTGCTTCTAAATCTGTACAGAGCCAAGCTACACATCCGCATACACTTTGTCGATAATTTTTGAGCCATGCAATTTTCATGATGCAATTTTTTCATTCATTCATTCGTAAAAACAGGCGCTGAATATTCAGAAGCACATGAGAACCAATGGGACATTTTTCTGTTACGCATACACAAACTGTACTGCAACTTCTCACTCTTGAGTTCTAAATAGCTCTAGTATTGATAGGTACATACATAGTTACTTGCAGAAGCTATAGGAAGGTAAGGAGAAATGCTGCAGTACTGGCGGTATTGGAACTTATTTTCTTTGAAAAGTAAATAAGTTCATCATTCATGATTCATGACTCATATGACTATAAAAAATACACACTATACAAATCAAAAATCGAAACTAAGGAATCATAGTCATGACAAAGGCCGCATCTACAGAGGATGGACAAGTTGAAGAATGCTAATCAGCTGCAGGGAAACATACAAGCAAACACCACGAGCCATATGATTAGCATTTTCATTTTGATTACAAGTCTTACTATAGCTATACGTAAGTACAACGAAAGATCCAGCTCCACGTGTCTCTCATCTTTAGTTAACAATTCATTACGGAGGAAACAAATAATTAATAGAAATCCCAATGGAAGCAGCAGCCTAGCAACCTAGCAACAGAAACAGAGTACACAGTGCATGTAGGAGATACGGCATTTCAATAGCAACCCCGTGATGATCCATAACAACAAGAGCAAAGAACAACCGTATTGTTCGGCACAGGTCACAATTGTTATCTTGTGAGAAACAATACCTTGTATCAGGGATTGTAGGCATGTACTTTGTCTTAAATAGTCACTCTTTGTGCCCTCACTTGAAAAGACTTGTGTATCTTTTTACAAACGAAGGTATATTCCTTGGGCACACAGAGAGAACTTCTGGTGTTTTCTTGTTAGAGAAACAGAGTAAAGCTCGGAGCCACCCAATTTGACCCGGTTCAACAGAATGATTTTGATTTTTGCAAATCATGCCTCAGCTAACCCAGTAATCAATTTTCTATACTTGATCGGTGGGATGAATTTTCCTTGGAAAGTGTAGCAGCACCAGCAGTGCTACTGAAAGCAGTGGCAGTAAGTGTAATAATATGTGACAGCTTCCAATATCTGTACTTTTCAATACAGTCTCCATATCCGATCCAATCGAAATCTATCTCATGTCTATCTATAGGTATAGGCATTTGGTCAGTGATAGTGATAAGTAAATGCTACACAGTACCCTACTTTTTCAAATGCACTTGATACCTCACCTTCTTTAAAGGGGTGTAAAATAAAATAAAAGAGCAATGTATGTATAGGTATTGGATATACCTATACAAACTTTCAAACCTTATGACTTCCAATGGAATTTGAAATTAGTAGAGTACTGATAGTACAGATCGGTATTGATTGAGGTAACTTTAGCCCAGTCACAGCCCAGCCACACACAGTAGTAGAAAACAAGCCTTCCCGAACTTCATTAGCATCTGCAGAACAACCTTATTGTTCGAGGACAGGATTGTAATCAGTCTTTTCTTTTATAATGAGTGGGCTAAATTAGCCGATAGAACTACAACATTTATGCATGTATACAAATTATTGTATTCTCCTTGTTCCTTTCCGCTAACAGTCACAATCATAGAGCCATCACATAAAAGAGGAAAATGAGTCTATATTGGTAAATTCTTTTTTTTTATTATTCCGATTTAAAGATTGCCAACATAATTTGCAGTAATATTAAGCCTAATTCAAAGTATTTACATATTGGTATGTCGGTATACCTATATTACCACATTCGCACTCGTGCCTACCAATTTCTATTTCCCAGGATTTTGATTTGGGTTTTGAAGTTGGAGGTAGAAAAGAACTGTGTGCCTATTTACTATTTGATACACAAGTAAGTAAAAGGGACGGAATGTGAGCAAGGTTTCAAAAGTCCAAAACGTAAAGTACAAAATGCAAATGCTCTTTTCATGCATAAAAGCATGAAATCGTGGAGCAAATTAAAAAAAAACTCAAAACCGCACTAACTATCGTAAGTAACGTCTAAAAAAAATTGTCAAACTGAACACGTTGCATTTTTTCCCCTTCTTGGGAATGCACTTCAGTCAGCAAACAATTCAACAATTCAACACCAACAGAAAATAAAATTTATTTTTATTATGGACCAAGTACAAATATACCAAATATACGAGTATGGAATATGAATGCCATGCAGTGCCCACCAATACGAAGGTACCTACATACATACCTCTTGTAGTATTTGCAAATACAGCCTTCGTAAAGTTTCTGTGCTGTTTAGTACACTGCACTGTACTGTATTAAAGTAAAAGGTATTTACATATAAAAGTACAAGTGTACAAAAAGTGTATAAAGTATACGTTATATCGTACGTTAACCGAAAACCGATGTTTTCTAGTGACATGACGTCTATTTGTCGATTTGTTATACAACAAAGTAATTCCTTTTATCTCACATGCAAAGTAAAAAAGAGTTGACTGGGAAAGAAAGAGCTATAATAAATATATCTGCGGTTCACACAGCAAAAGGTTTTCAAAGGTAAGAGTAATGTACTACATTAAAAATTATTACCACTGATCGAATCACGTGCATTTTCTTCTACTACGTGTTATTGTATCGGGGAGTGTATTCATTCCTTCACTTTTGCTTTGAAATTGAATTTGAATTTGACCATTTATAGATAGTGAAAATAGACATATATACATAGCTACCTACATGCATTTTGTTTTGTTGACTACCTAGCTACTTGACTTTTTAACTTCCCCAAATAATTTTGTGCAGTGGGCTTTGACTTTGACTTTATATAAGACTCACTGCTAAATTGTGAAGCGGCTATATATTATACAAAAAAAAAATTAAAATACAAGCGTGAAGAGTCTCATCTTTGTGTAATCTTGAGATTTGAACAATCCAAATCCAACCAACTGGTTTATTAACAGATTTAGGAAGAGGAACGTAAAACAAAAACAAAAAAAACCAGCACACAAGAACGAAAGCCATGTACGTACTATAAGAACTAAGATTCAGTATAACAGTAATTTAAATGTACAGTAGTGAGGGGAAAAGATTTCTTGTCATTCTATCCTTCCTTTTAATTCAAAACTCCTTCATAGTTTCAGTTTAAGACAATAGAAGATTTAAGATTTGCTTTTGTGAATAGTTCGTGTAATCTTTTGACAGTTGGACACTTTTCCACCCGGAAAGAAATGTTGACACTGACATGAAAAGAGTACCTAAGGTACATACATTATGTAAGGCAGATACTATTTCGTGTATCAGCTATAAGTATATTATACACTTTATTCCTTATATACATACGCATCTGTCATATGTATGTATATTCTTTCATGTTAATATTCACACCATCATCGCATCATCATCTTTGAGATGCCACTTCTGCTTCTGTTTTATTCCAGCCCTTTTTCTTTTTCTTTTAATCCGGCGGCTGGGCTCCTCAAAATAATTCCTGCCCTGCTCTTCATGGAATAACTAAATAAAAAGAGAACTTCTTGCAAATATGAATGGCCCTATATGCATCTAGCATTATATCCTATAAGCCTATAGGCAACTAGCAGCAGTAGAGAGTGTGAGTGTGGCTCTCTATAAATCTCCCATGAGCTCCACGTCTGATTATCCAGATATGTAATTATTAGTCGCTTGTGTCGTATGCATACGCAATTACTGTAATCCTCCTCTTTTTCTGAATGCAAATGCAATGGCAATGCTCAGTGATTTAATCCTGACTGCAGATAAACAGATAATAACGTTTCATTCGAGCGTCCGAGGGTTCGAGCTCAAGGTTCCTTATTCTGTACAATTTTAAGTACACTACACATATTATGTATTTTGAATGCAATATGTAATCAGGATATACGTAATTATAATTACTTAATAATAGCATATTATAATTTGGGCTCACGTTCCCTCAATGAAGACCAACAAATATTTATATTTATAGCAGTCGAGTCCACAGCCTCCAATCAAATACTGGTGTATTCATTTAATACTATTTATAGGCAACTCCGATGTGTCTTTAATTAAAGCTTCTTTATTATCTCTGGAAATGTCTTCAAAGCCTATAATACGAGTAAATTAATCTGGCGTAGAAGAATACTTCTACTAATAACTGGCTTTGGAATTAAATATAATGTTAAATGCCTCTTCTCTTCAGGATTGGCAACTGCGCTATGTATGTATTTGTACTGTGTATGCGTACCTACGCATAATTACATAGTATTTGTTAAATTTGGATTTTGTAATTGAACTTGAATTGAATGAAAGTCAATCTTTGTCTCAAGACCATGTTCCACCATGGGATTATTTTATAATGTATGCCCCTAGTCCTAGTATTAAAAAAAATAATTGACGAGAGAGAGACAATGAATCACATTTTGTCATTCTTATCGTCCATCGTGGGGCTCCATGTATCTTTAGATTAGATATGACGATACTATCTCCAGATGTAATTGTTACAATCTTTAAAATCCTTGTGCATTTCTTTTTTGTCGTTCCGATGATAATAGATGGGATCATTACAGGAATTAATCCTGTAATTTTATTTTCATGATATGATTCTTTTACAAGCTACGAATATATATTTATACACAAAAAATTAATAAGTTATCATGCATATTTAATACTTACAGGAAATAACAAGAAAAATATTGACTTACTCTTCGAATGAACAATGATGGCGAATACGACAGCAAATCGGAAGCTGCTCCAAATATAGAAGGACACTCCAAAAAAACTATGTTGGGTCATCTTGAACGGTCATATAAAATATTCTCATGTCGATACTTATGCAGAACAATCAGTAATTAATACTGTCATGACGCATCCTTCACACTCAATCGATAACAATAGGGAGGAAGAGGAACTTTGGATATTTCACTCCTTTCTGTGTCTACCTATAAGTATGATGATGTGTGTATGCGTGTGTATGTGTCTGTGTATTATGTGCGGCCTGTCAACAATTTGGGGAGGAAAGCTGATGGATTGGAAACATGTAGGTGAGCTGTAAGAGTTTATTATTGAATTTTGCTACTTTGCTTTGGTTCTTGCGGTTATCCTCACTTTAATTCGATGGAATTGACAAAACAATTAGTGTCTTATCGACTAGCTCAAAACCTCAAGGGCCACACAGCACAGTTGAAGGAGCAACGGAGGCGAAGACAAAATAAACATCAAGGAATAGCAAGAGAAAGAAAAAAAATCAAAATCAGCCTTCCAGACAGTTTCAATCAGCTATTTATGTGTACATCAGTCCTTGTCAGATGAAATATTCACAGCGGTTTCTCGACGTCGCTTCGTCGTTTCGTTGCTATCGTTGTCTGGAGGAGATTTTGGAGTTTGAGCGTAGCCGTTGCTTCCGCTTCCAGTCACACACAAAAACTCACCACGTAAGAAACGAAAAACTAGTCAGCTTGCCCCTGTTTACATATGTACGTAATACCAATATGTACGTTCTACCTGGATTCTGGGTATTCCACCGGGGCCTTTTGAAGCTGAATCCGAATCACAACACAATGCAACACCATGCAATTCAAGTGTAATCGAGCACCACAACTACCAGTTTAATAATAATCCAGTTCAATCCAAACTCGAAAATTCGAAGATTTATTTGTTGCTACCTGTAAGTTTACTATTTATTTTGAGTTTTTATCGAAATTGAATTTGAGTTGAACCCACGATTGTGTTTGCTTGTAAGATTTTAAAATGCAGTACCTATAGCTGTTGTACTACTGATTATGACTTGAAATCGTTGAAATTTCGAGATAGAAAAATTACACCGGAGAGTACACCGTAACGTCAACGTCAAAACGTGAGGAGAAAATCATTTTGTGCAGTTCACCACTGACTGAGCTTCTTTTTGGAGGCAAGCAGGAGTGGAAATGATGAAGGAGGGTGTAAACGCCAACGTTCCTTACGAGTGACTTTACCCTGAATGAACACACCTGTGCGTTCTCGTCCAACTCTGACGATTCACCGGCCCGTAAAATAAAATACACTTTGCCTACGCTGTAAACATTTAATAGGGAATCCAAAAACTCAGACTCGATGTACTTCTCTGCCTCTCTTTCAACTCCTAAGTCTGCCCCACTATGTAGACACTGCCGTACGTAGCTTCATATCCCTACCTGTACAGTCTGCAGCACACCTAGGCAGAGACGAATCTTTCAAAAACCATTCTTCTTCTAGCTAGTTGGCACAGGTAGGTAGTCTCTACAAGTATAACGCACGGAGCAGCTAGCGTGGTAGGCAATTCAAGTCAAGTTAAATAAAGGAACAGGGTGACTTGACTTGGAATTAGACTGCTGCTGGTAGACACTATAAATATCTATCTACTACATCACACTACATATTAAATTATAGGAAACTCTACTAGACAAACGGTCCTAGTCTCATCCGATTCTAATGTGTCAATACAACAACGATATACAACAATATATAAACCCACCTTCGACCCTTATGCATCTCCATCTCCCCTAGTTCACTCTTCAGAAACAATCATCGTACCTATATACCTATCTATATATCCAATATAACAATAGCATTTGTTTGAGTTATAATAGGCATGGGTATATAGTATATATGGCCAACGAGTTATAGTTTCATGATTACTATATGAAGGATGAGGGCTCATTAAATTTTGTACGACGCTACACTTGGCATGTACTTCCGTCCACTTCTTCCTCTAATAACTATCCCGATCCCCCCTATACAACGTCTCTTCATTTAATGTAGTAGGTGTATCTGTGTAATCTGTATCTGTAGCACTAATGTCTATCTCTTTCACTAGTCAGCTTATGGAATGGTATCCATCTTGAAAAAACGTGTAATAATGTAGTAAATATTTACTTAAAAAAATGAAATGCTCATTCATATAAAAAAAATATTCCTCCTTACCTAAGGTAACTTTTGTGGGCAGAATTTCGGCTTCGGTTCCGTTCAATGTAGCACGGAAGAATTTGTTTTATTTTTCTTCAGCTACGCCACTTGCTATATATTAGTGGGAATCAAGTGTCATTTGACATCAACAAAGTTTTACTTTTACTCTCCAACCCTCTACTAGCACTACTACTATACGATAAAAATATATAATTATTCCATCGTTGCCACCGTACCGTACCTATAGGTATACTACCCATGTGTGGAAGTGGAAACGTGAAAAGTAGTCAAACTGAACATGCGGTGCTTGCTGTTGGCTCCCACATTTCCAGAAGCAGAGTGACATGTGGCCAAAAGGAGAAGTAAATGGGAAAAAGGGACGGAGAGTTGAGCAGTCGACGTCGAAGTTCAAAGGAAAACTCCAAACTCCCTGTGATGCTCGCGAGTGAGGTCTACTAGACTGGAAATAAAGGGGACTAAAAAAAGAAAAACTTTCCGGTTTAATGCTGAACGCAACACTCGCCTCCAAAACGTTAGCCCACCGGAAATCGGATCTGCACAAAATTGTATCAAGTGGGGGAGTAAAGTGCCTTTCTTGACACACCGTTGAAATGAGCAGAAACAGAAGCACAAGTGGCTTCGAACTACCTGTATACAGGCTACAGAGTTGGTCGTAAAGTCGTAATCGTAATCGTGGGGTAGCCAGTGCAGAGCAGTGGCGGCGGCGTACAGGATTAAGACTTGTACGCACGCAGGGTACATTACTATTTAACTGGAAGCAGTCTGTCAATCCTATCTAAATGTATACTGAATACTGGTTGCGAGGTTAGAGAACTAAACTGAAAGCATTATTTTTATAGCTATACTAATATACATCATCTATCCAGCTCTATCGAGCTATAGGGACAAGGTCTATCGGTGTGCGTCTAATCAATCAAAAATATTAGGGACATTTTTCCGATTAATATGTAAGTATTGAGACCAAATGACTAACTGTACGAAATCTCGTAGAAAAGTATGTTTCCCCTACTCGTTGAATATTTACATACATATGACTGATATGACTTTTGGTGACCCTTTTTTTTTAGCTATAGACGTACCTAATTACCTACCTCCCATCTACATCATATGGTAAAACATACCTTCAAATTTTGCAAAGAATTTCGCATAATACTGAGAGTCTTTAGTCCAAACACCTCTGGGTTTCCGTTTTCATGTTTTCATGAGTTTTCATGCAATTTCTATATGTAAGTCTGTAATGGATTTTAAATTGTCCCAAGTTACAAGAAACACAAACAATTTTTGGGGAGAAATTAGGAAAGTGAAAATAGGTATAGGAAGGTACTAATGTACTAATGTTCAGTGCAGTGTTGAAAATACTTAGCATTTTACTTTAGTGTGAGTAAAACCTCAAGATTATTGTTGTGTTTGTGTGTGCTCAGGACAAAAGTATCAACTAAGTAATAAAAAATTGTATGGTCATCCTGGATTAACCAACAATGCGCAATGCTTGTGTTTTTTTTTATCATTTATTTCCAGGCCATGTCCCATGCATTTTCATTTTCGATGCATTTACATATTATATGGAGGTACATAATTACTATTACTACTACTACGGCTAATGAAGTACAAGAAGAGTGGTGTCGTCGTTTTTATTGTCGAAGTAGTATAGTAGTAGTAGAAGTAGTAGCCTGTAGAAAGGAAAAATAGGTGCATTGAAACGTGGTTGATCGTGTTGAGTTATTTGAATTTTGTGAAGTACGTCTACACATGCAGTGAAAGGAGGTAGGTAGGTAGGTAATTAAGATTTAAAGAAAGTAATTCATGGAAACAAAAGAAATGCACTTCATCTCCCATAGTTGTATAGTCTCAGCATTTTAGCTTAACAGTGGCCATTGCCTCTAGTCCTTTACGTATAAAGTAAAGCAAAATACAAAACAAAAAATATCAAATTGATTCATCATATTATATTAAATATATTCATATCGTCAAGTCACTGCCATCATTTGAATTTAAACTGCTGTCTTGTCTTTCTACATGCAAATTTTGCCCAAGCATGACCACAACTACAAGACTACAACTAGCAGAACCAGAACCAGGATTCTTTATATTTTTATTTATTTAGTTCAGTAGAGGCAGAAG
This sequence comes from Dicyrtoma fusca, assembly GCA_034695205.1. Lineage (NCBI taxonomy): Eukaryota > Metazoa > Arthropoda > Collembola > Symphypleona > Dicyrtomidae > Dicyrtoma > Dicyrtoma fusca. The sequence goes on along the minus strand of JAQFZC010000942.1, from coordinate 16,021 downwards.
CAGAAGCCAGAAGCAGTGTTACCTACATTCGTGGAAAGTTGGAAATTACAAATTTTGTTACTCACTAGGACATGTACTTACCTTCCACGTCCCTGCAGTCTGCAGTCTGCAGTCAAGATGACCAGAAGAAATGACAGTTGAAATGGTAGATTGCTCAGGATTTTGATTATTGTTTGTGTTGCGTGACAAATTAAATGAAGGTAACACGTTCGCATAAAAATATGTGTGCATGTACAACCTACTCCACAAATTAGTCAAGTGCCCATTCAATGAAATTTAATAGTGAATTATCATTACGGTATCCTTTATGTATGTACACAGTTACATGTATAAAAAAAACCACAACAACAAGGTATTCGTAATTCGTACTATTTCAGTGTTTATCTACTACTTACAGCCAAAGCATTTTTAATTCCACCTTTTCTTCAGCTAACGCATAAATAACTACCTTCTGTATATGTTATTATTATTATGTGTCTTTTACAAGCAAAATATCTTTTAATGAGTCGATTAAACTCGATGTGCTATTTTAGTATTTACAACTTTTCACAAGTATTTTTCTAAGGAGACATAAGATAGGTATTTACCGATGCATTCACTCAATCTCTGATGAAGACACAAATAAATACAATATTTTTGTAAAAATATTTTGTAAAATGAGAGGAGATGAGACTGCAGCTTGGGAGCCAAGGTAATTTTAAAATGTCATTAGTTATGTTATTTTGTGCTAACTTTCATTCACGCAGGCACATTACATTTGTAATTTTTAAATGAAAGGGAAATCATACTCACAATTTTTGGTGCATTAGCATTAGCGGAAAGACGGTTGACGACGGAGTGAGTTGCGGTGACAGTTATTTAACTCCGATGATACATGTGAAAACGTGTGTGTGCTTCCTGGCATGATGTTAATATCGATGTTGATTTTGCCTTTAAAAAACTGTATAAATAATAAAAATAGTTATACTTTCCAATTTAATTTAATCTTCCCAAATTATTACCGCTCGCTGGTTAAATTTAAGCAGCCATTTTACTATTGACAAGTTACATGAGCGCAGCATGAGTCTAAAATTATGCAATCAAACATTTAAATGTCTCGTTTTGGAAATGTGCTGGGCTATCAGCTTCAACAAACATGGACTGAATTTCAAAATTTCGTCTGTACTTACTGTCAACTGTTTACTGTTTCTGTTTACTAAGGATGTCCGTTCTGATTCTGTATGCTGTGTGCCAAAGTCATACGTCCAAATTTTGACTTTGTCTTTTTGATTTTACGATTCAGCTTTAATGTGTTTGCTTTGTATTGTATTGGATCTGCAGATAATATTTAAACCTCCTCTAGTTCAATGTAGGTAGCTTACCTAATTGGATAGGTGCATAGCTATTATATAAGAGAATACACAATGCAGTCCAATGCTACAGTTGCTTAAATAGACGATACGCCTAGTACATTTCAAACTGGAACCCTTTAACGTGATGATTTGGCTGAACGTATTTTTTCTCCCTATCTCGGCCGACATGGCAAAGCTCCGCTGCAGTGTAGATAGAACCTTAACGGGGAAGAGTGTAAATGTGCTACGCAGATCTAAATCAACTATCTATAGTTTGTACAGACAGCATTTGGACTTGAGATTAGGTTTATAAACTTTAAAGGAATTTGGACGCGAGCAAGCAGCAAGAGCTGTAAAAAAATCATTCAAGCGATTTCCTTCGGATTCCTTCCCATTGTTGTGATTTTTATGGCCAGCAAGGAAACTTAGCAAACCCTACAAATAACTGCAATACTTCAAATCTACTGACACTTTACCGGCTGCCGGTGACTGCATCTTGTTTTTCTTTATGGTCCCACTACATTGATAAAATTGATGTAGTAGTAGGTGCAAGGAGACCAGCATCGTGTCATTGCTCTGCGTTTGATTCTTGTGTACGCATCCCGACAAAGATCAGTCTCATCTTCTGAAACCTTCAGTCGGTCGTCACTGTATAAATGAGTGGAAAATCTGTAAGAAAACAACCGTTTTACTTTTGACACCCAGAACAGTGAACAGTAACACCTCATAGTTCACTTCTAGCCCCATCCACCCATTATAGGATCTGAAAAATGAAAAAGTGTGTGAAGATCCCTGTGTGATCACAGATTTGTCTTACTAAAAGTGCACAATGTGCCTATACCTACCTATCTACCCAGGTTACGTCGGTATAGCTAATCATAATCATGCTATGCTGACACAAGAGTTACCCAAGAAACTTTTGTCTGACTGGGGCGCTAACAGGCAGAGGACCATATGATCATTGACAACTATGAAATCTTTGAATAGTAGACGCAATTGATTCAATCTCACGCGTTTCAACTTGCAGTACATCTTACAGCACTAAAAAAAACCAACGCTACGGCGACCCATTAAATCTATGATCTTTTACCAACATTTAGTTACGTAATGTAAGTTATGGTACAAGTTGGAGAGGGAATCACATCACGACATTTTTCGTATCCAACGGTTCCGCTAGGTAGCCATTAAATTTTGAGTTTTACGTTTAAAAATATACCTACTTAATAATTTATCTACCAAGAACAAGGAGCAAGTTGAACGGTACAGGTCATAATAATATACTATATTTAATACTTCCAATTTTTGCAACGCTCATCCCTTATACAAATACATTAATTCAGTTTTTTATAAAAGCCAAGTAGGTAGGTATGTATGTAGCTTCCGTAAATTTGGTTTTCAACTCTACACCCATATTTTCCTTCTGTATCTCTAAGCGCTTTGACCTACACGTGCAAAAGTTTTGTACCCAGTTTTGGTGTTTATTTACGAGCTGAAGATATCGTATTGTTGAACTTGATTCCACCCTGCAATGGCGTATTAAAAAGAACAGGCGTATAAATGACACTTGAATCAACAAAATAGTTGCTGAAAGAATATACAGCAATATTTTGTCAAATGTAAACGTTATAACGTTTAAAATTTATTTTTGTGATCAAGTACAGATACATATATATATAGGCTTGGTTCAATGCCATGAATTCAAACTTTATAAAAATAATACATCAAAAATTACAAAGCAATAACTTTAAAAAACTTGCTCAAAAAACACCCCGATTTTTTCGTTAGAAATTAGTTTACAGTTCATAAAGGGGAATTCACAGTCACAGTCCCGTTTGAAAAATAATGAAAAAAGAACAGAAACGGACGAAAAGGTCATAAACAAAATGGGTCGAACCATATGTACTTTTAATAGTAATAGAAATAATAATAATACCATACAAGGAAATTAGCTAAGTGCATACAATCCTATTTTACTCTTATTACTATGGTAAGATGGGGAGAGAAAAAATGATTTGTGCAAAAATTGCAGAGCAGAGACCGACCAGCAGCCCATCCTAGTTAGTATCGCATTAAACGCATCCTCGTAAAATTTGTATCTGGAAAGATTTGTTGTGCTGAGTGCACAGAGCCCCCAAAAAATAATTTTTCATAAGTTTCTACAGCCCATCACAATTACGATATGAGGAGATAACAAGGTAGAGCAGTTTGAAAGCAAAAGTTTACTTTATCATAATAATACTCTGAAATTGAGGGAAAAAAACTAATGAGAGTGAATCGCATAGTTACTTTACTTGTATAATATGATCACCGTCGCTTTACATTACACATTGTAAAAGGTAGCGGTGAGTGGCTGGCGGTGCGGTGTGTTGTTCTACAGCTTCAGTCTAGCTTAGCTTAAGATAAATAAACGGAACGGAAGCAAGAAGTGTAAAATGGTAAATGACATGATTGACTTGACTTGACTTGGCCTGACTTGACTTGACTGACAACCTGTGGTCGATCTCACCATCCGACTTTTAGCCTCTTCTCTGCTCTGGCCAGACGCTGGCAATCCTGGGGTTTCTTTCTGTATAATCATCCAACCACAGAATCACCCGTATGCAACGAATATATATATATGTATACATTTATTACACAACTCTGTACTGTGTTCAGCACTAGAACATTATGTAATTTGTCTGGAGGTACTGTGCAGTAGCTACATACCTACTGTAAATTATATGGAAAGGCATAAAAGTTTTAAAATCCAACTTTAAGCTCAACTTTTATCTCACCTCATCCCATTCCGCTAATAAAAATACTACTTAGGATTAAAGGCAAGGAAGAGGTTGCGTTGATAACACGAGAGCAAAGCAAAGAGCACCGCACCGCCAACACAGCCCAGGGAATAAAAATTACTCTCATTTTGCCAATCTCCCAAAGTTGGACCGTTAGAAATCCCAAACGATGATGAGATTTTTATTTCTAGTCCACTAAAGATACCGAGAATGGAGGCAGGACCACTTAACCTAAGATATTAAGCTATGATCATTCTCCCCGCACAACAACAATAACAGTCAACCATAGAGTACCTATAGGTACATTGTTTCTTTCTTCCGGTTATCAATTTTTTCATCATCTTTTATCCGAGGGTATGATATCCCTTCCCTTCCCATCTCATCATATCTTTTGGAGTATGGATCAGGTTCTATCCATCTACATAGACATCCAGACCTTGACTTCTAAATCTTCCGCTTCAATTACTACAACTTCTTTTTATCTGTATCAAAAACTTATCTAATAGTCATTAGTCATTAAGAGTGAGTGGAAGAGAGAGAGAGAGACAGAGAGAGAGAGAGGAGAAGGACTGTGAGATAAAGATTCTGTGGCTTATTTTACAAGCCGAAAATAATGAAAATCCTATACTGCCCTTCACAAGAGTATTACAGATATCATGATTACCTTCATCTTGAGTCTATTATCATAAAAATAATCATCATAAGGTTTAAGTCATCCTTATCATTTTAGACGATGCAGAAGGAGAGCAGGTGAGTACATATATTTCAAAATTAAAACTCAAATTACTTCGTGTCTCAATATTAACCCTCATAATCACCTAATATCATTTAAGATACCTGAATCCTGATTCTCAGCTCAATCCAGCTTTATTTTTATTACTTTTATCTCAGTAAAAGTAACTGTACTATAGATGACGTTGAAGGTTCTTGTTCGGTGAACGAATCAGTTTTATTTCCCGTAGGGAGTGTGTGGTTGTTTTGTTTTGAGACTTTTTGGTGGGGATGGAGGGAGAGAATTGAAAAGGAATACTTTAGTGTTGAACTTCCTCATTTTCCATATTTCCGTTTCAAATTTCGAGACTCAAAATGAGTGGAGGTAAATCATCATGATTATATAACTTGGATGACAGGAGCCGTATTGGTTTCGTAATCGAATATTTTGTAAAAGGATCTTGTTCTGCGTACAATGGGCTTCCTACTCGATTCTTGGGTCTATCTGGAGTCCGGAGCATTGCCTGTAGGTCTCGAGTCTCGATCGCCACCTGGTCCTGTGTGTGCCATGTGGATTGTTTCCGTAGACTCTAAACAATAAAGGTGAAGTTGCACTCAAAGCAACTTATATTTACTCGACAAGGCACTATACCTTGAAATGAGGAAGAAAAGCTTTTTAATTCCCTGCTACAAAATGGTGATACTAAAAATGTATAATTCTGGAAGTTTCTAGTGGCCATGCATCGTAAAATTATACTAACTAGCTTTCCACTCGAAGCAAGGCAACTCATGCCAAACCAAACCAAGCCAAGGAAAAGTTGAGGTGGACTTAAGCACCAATGACAACGGTAACAACATCAAATCCTATACTTGAAATATAAAGACAGCTTAGGCTTTGTCCGCACTTTAATTGGTTGTACAGATTTTACTAAGCATCCATTGAAGATAAATAATATGACAATGAGGACGGCAACAGAAATGGCGACAAAAACGCTCGCAACTGGCAACAGGATAGAAATCATCATTATAAAATGAAAATGAAAATTAATCCATAGTCAATGCTTTTCCTCTATTCAAACACTAACAATACACCTGCCTTGCATAACAACTCTCTAATTTACCCTGCAACGTAGCGTGTTAAAGACGGCCTCATCGCTTCTTCGTCACCAGAATTTGGCTACCGTTACAGAAGTCAGTACTACTGCAGTCTACAAGGATAATGCACTAATTATAAAATAATACCACATTCGCATAACTTTCATGCATCTTCAGGAATCTTTGCAGGGTGGAAATGAAAATGGAAAGAAAAGGGTGCGTGTGCGTAATGTAGCACAAGCACATGTGAAAAGGTAGGCACACTCGTATTTTCGACTCTGCCATCAATTCAAATTTAATAGGAAGATTGAAGCAACATTGTCAAGTGCATTATTATTATATCAGTAACAACGGCAGTGGAATTTTAAACACTTTGACTTGACTTGGCTCGCCTATGATTGTTTCCGAACGAAACGCAAATTCTTCATCGCAAGCATACGGTACACAATTCGAAACATGACTTTAATTCTTAATGTAATCACAAATTAGTTCAAATTTAAAATAATAATTACTAATTGTCACGCTGTTTCGGTGCCATTGAAGAAGGTGTGACTTTAACTTTCTTTATGAATGCTACTACTCACTCATTCTTTGAATTCAAGCCGGCTGATTGACATGTTTCACCTTTGTCAACACTTGCTTGAGTGTGCAATAATCTATTCATTTTCAGGAACGTTAACTTACCTATGCATAATAGGATTAAAGATTGTGAGTGAATGTTAACTACTTTATAGGTGCACCAGGTTATTAATGGTTACATTTCAATCGCAACATCTGCTGCGATGAGCTTAAAGACTGCATTCAATCACAGCAAGAATACATATACGCCTACGACCTAGGAATACTCGATTGATTGGGAAAATGATACAAGGTGTGTGAAGACAAGTTAATCTCCAAAGTAAGTCATCAAAGGATATTATATTATACATATTCCACGTAATTATTTCGGGTTCATCGCAAAAAAACTCTCACCTTTTTAAAAATGTATTTTGAAGCTCAACTCGCCCATTTTTATCGTGACCTGTCGATACACAATAGATCACATACCTACCTAGTATAAACTTGCTTCTCCAATTTTCGTATAATCTTGGTACAGTTGTGCTGCGGTTCTGTTAACAGATGTATGTAGGTATGTACATACCTACTAGTTTTATCTGTGATTTTCAGTCCTCTCCCCTAAAAGTACAGATCTTTAATACGTCAACACGTGTACTTTGGAGCTTATAAAGTGAAAGGTTCATTTTTTTTTGACTTAATACGTTTTATTTATTATTATGGTGAAGGAAAGGTGTGTGACGATTAAGTGTACGAAGATCATAAAGTTTTACATGGAAATGCATTATTACTTTCAAAAGTTATTTTCCCCCTACAGCTATTGCCCACTGATTTAATAAAGACTATGTAATCACTTACAAGTTGAGTCAAAAATCGTGTTGTTTATTGTCAGAAGCTGAGCTAGCTTCTTGGATTTGAACACCAAAATGTCGATACCAATAATAGATACCTACTTGTATTGATATATAAAATGAATGATTGCTTCAACAAAAAAAAAGAAGCTAAAAAAGAAAAAAAGAAAAAGAAAACGAAAATCGTACTAGCTTTTTACATTTTTTTTTATTGCCCTTCATTTAATACGCTACATTTTAATCAGGATGAAATCGAATTACAATTTAACTAGAGTACAAGAAGAATATTATTTTCATTACATTGCGCATTGCATTGGTGGCCTATATCCTCGTTATAAGTATATCTCATCACAATCATTAGTATAATCATAAATATATTATAGGCATTTGTAAGAAGGAAGAATAATATGCATAGTATTTGAGCAGTGGTTCATATAAATTATGAGGGGTAAAAAAAGGAACGTGATTATAGTGTACCAGATGGAAAGCAGTTCCTCATTTTCAATTTTTTTGATCTCCATTCCACGTTGTTTCCGTTTTATAACTTGTAATCTCTTTATGACTGCGACACAACGAAACGCCAAGAACACGATCATCGTACATATATCTACATAACATTTTTGCATTTGGTTGACAATTTAGTACAAAATTTCTAAAGCCTGTAGTGTGGTACATGCAAAACTCCTGTTTCCTTCCTTATTTTATTTGCCAATCATTCTTAACTTTGTGCCTCACAGAGCTCATAAAAACTCAAAGGAACTGCAGTACTAACTTACTTTTCATGCAACTGACTGCGCTTACTGCCATTTGCGACGTCACCGTCACTAATACCAATTCCAATTCCAATTCCAACCAAGTAAGTACCTTCGTTGGACCAGAATCCTATCGGTTGGTTTATGGTTTTTTGGTTATGATTGTAAGGGAAGGTGCTATGTGTGTTCTATGTGGAGCTGCGTGTGCAATGAGAGTAAACGCTTTACACTGAACAGATACACCTGACTGTGCCTAACGTAGGCCTGGGAGTTCATATTCACAGACAGTTAATAAAAAAAAGCCTTTGCTTTGGAGCTCATCATATGATGATGAAGCTACTTTTCTCACTAAGAAAATAAAGATATGATCTACAGTAGAAAAGTGTGTCACACCCAAAAATCGCCAAAATAACCAAAGAAAATGCAATGTAAACACTTGCTAATGCGTACGAGAGCTTATTTATTGCATGTGTGCGTGGAGGAAAGGATATACATATATGCACATTAAGTACTACAGATACAAGTACATCCACCTACCAGACTGCCTTAAATAGATGCTCCTATTTCTAATTGTTACATTTTATATGAAACCAGTACACAGATAGCAACAACAAAAAAAGTCCAGCACTAATTGGTAAACCGCAGTATTCACGCTTGAAGAGCCTCTATACTCTTTAGTATTTCCTCGTTGGTTAAAAATTCTCACAATTATTTAAGTCAAATATTACCCTCTTACTCTCATTGTTGGTGGCTTACATACATATATTATGAGTTACAGACTTAATTGAGTTTACTTTGGGACCGGGAGTCTATCTGACTGAAGGAATTGATAAATCACATTTGTATTTAGGTGGTAAGGCGCGTGTGTTTACTTATATGTTTATACCGGCAACACACGCAAATAAGTATGTACAAACGAACTAATGTAAGACTTGGTAAACTGCTTTTTTCCCAGCAGTGCTTAGAAAGCAGGGAATTAAAGACTGCCAACCTTTCTACTCTCATCGCCAGTCTTCCTACCGTCTTTTAATTACATACTACTTACTGATTCTACTGTAAAACGATACTTACAAGGCAGATAAAAATGCGGTGCGATTACCTTACCAACCCGTCCACAGTCAATTATTGTATGTACACAGACTGGATAATTCAAGAGCTCGCACAAATTTTAACAGTATTATTAATGTCTGCTCTGAGCAGCTCACCGCCGATCTTATGACTATTGTAATTGATTAAAATGAATGATTCACACGAGGACGTCAAGTTACAGGAAATTAGGACCAAATATGAATGTACCTATATACTCTGTACAGATAGCATTTAATTTAATTCAAATAGAAAGAATGAATGATTATCGTAGCCACATTAGAATAAATTGTAGTTGGGAATCACAATCGAATTTCACCCAATAGTCGTGGTGCAATCAAAAGCCGTAACACCAACATCATGCTTGCGGTAAAGGACAGACGTTTAGTTTCAAGTGGAAATCCAAAACATGAGGTCCTGTTTCATCTCAAGAGTAGTAATTGAATACAAGTACGTTCAGTGTACAGAATCCTTTCATGACACGTGTATTAGTAGTACAGGCACAGGGCTAACAAACGAAGAGCGAGAAATGTGTGGGTAAATACGCGCAGTAGCTTCATGGATACTTACAATTAGGAGCATTTAGTCAACCGAGAAAGTTTGGTTCTATACCTACCTAATTAGTCTATGAAATTCTGTCCTAATTTTATCAATTTTCCTTTTCCCTTTAATCTAATTTAGCACAAATAAACCTTTGTCTGAGCACTAATTAATATTCACCAATCAAACCAAAGAATTCTACATTTGAAGCTCACCACATTAGACACAAACACAACTGGATGCCGGCCTACTGCCAAACTGCCAACTATCACTGTGTCACTAATATTCGCTCTCGATAACACACATCTATAGCTATCACCAGTTGCAACTACACACTTTATTATAAAGCAAACAAAAGCTATAGTACATACGCACCTTCTGTTTTGTGGGCTGGCTCATTACTTTTATCAGGTTTGACACGATGTTCTATTACATACTTTTCTGGTACTGTGATGTGAAAGAAGTGAAGTGAGTTGAAGTCGCATTGGTTAGGTTTCTCACGTTCTTGTATTCTGTATGTGTGTCTCTACCTACGTTTTACTGTACACAACCCTACTTTATTAATTCATATTTGCTCTATCAATTATCGGACAAAAAATCTGAACGCCCCTGATTGTTCTATTTCCATCAACATTTCCTACAAATACCTCCCATGACATTTCAATTCTAATACATATGCATTGACATTATTGGTTTTGTAAGATTCAAGGGTTTTCGATCCGGCAAGATGATAATAAAAATTATACTACGCTCATTTCCCTTCATACATAGTCAATCGATGGGATGGACATGACATGACTTACTATTTGTCAAGCAATGGGGTTAAGTAAACAATAATTAAAAGAAAAATTCTTCTTCTTCCCAGAAGCGATAAGTATCATCTGGGCGGTGGAATTATGAACTAACGTAAGTTGCCAGATGGTGATAAATATGTATTATTTTGTTAGAATTTTTTTATGACCATGGAATATGACGTGTGATGAGCGACGATTGTATTTAAGAACCCCACGTCCCACAGTCAATTGAAATACCCGTGCGGATGCGGATGGATGGCGTGTTGTACTATAGTCAGTGTGTAGCATTTAAAAAAACTGTCACATCAAGATTCAAGATGGACAGAGAATAATACATAATATGACACACACTGAGTTGTTGACCATAAACACATTTTGAGTACGTGGCTAATACGGTAGCTAACATTATTAGTATATAGAATACAAAAAAAATAAGTATGGCAGACTTTGTAGTTTGTAAGATCAGGAAAAGCCATGCAGTGAAATGAATCTGGATATGTACTGTTGTGTGAAAGAAAATGGTAAAGTTCCATTTCTAACAAGAGAATGATTGTGATTGTGGTTTAATCATGACGCACGACCGACCACATTATCCATGTGGACAAATGAAATATCCTTAGAAATTCTGAACGTCAGTACTATTAAACTACTGCTACTGCTGCTCCTACAATTTGGAACAAATACAAGAGGAAAAGAATGCGCCATGTGTCTCTTGAATTAACTGAAAAATATAGGAGAAGAGACTGTCAGTACCAGTAGGCAGCACACTACAGTCAAGAGTAGTGCGGGTTAAATGATAATATTTTTATGTATCAAAGAAACAAATAAACGGCGCTTACCCACAGAGTGGTGCATTGGCAGGCACTGCGCTTTATGGAGTACTAATACCGCTTGTAACCATGCCATAACGCAAGTAACACACACATACTCGAACAGACAGACAGACAGTCAGACCAAATAAATGAACAAATGAAGAAAAAGTCTATGAAAATAAATAATCGGCACTTGAAACTTGAAAAAGTGATAGCGTCATTGTTTGTGTTTTTTTCATTACACTTTGCAGGCTTGAAATTAGAACAGAATGGAGCTCATGCAAGGAAGAAGCTATAGAGATAATTATAAAGGCACTAGCCACTACATGGATTATATGGACTTTTTACATATTTGAGAATTTGAGCCTTATCTTTATTTCTTCATAGGCATGTTTTCCTAACATTTTCGACAACAATGAAACTGTGGCCAATGAGTAAGTTCGTCGGTCGGGTGGTCAACGGAGGACGTAATGTAAGTAAGTATACTAAAGTTTTTCCACAGCGATTTTCCAACTTTTCTGCGCTTCTTCTCTGGTAAACTTCATCGAGTCGAGGATGAGTTTGACAACTGACAACTGACATATTTCCCATCGCGACAGCAAACTTTTTCCCCGCGTCTCAAAGTCGTATCTGTCCAATCATCTCGGCCGCAGTAGTTGAAAAAGAAGCCCACCTTTTCAAAGGAACATCAAACACAATCATCAAATATATAAAACATATTTGCATTTAAGTGCCTTACTTGTATATCTTGACTACTCAATACATACTTGTCCCATAGCTCACTTCACTCCCGACCAAGCATTTCCCCATACATAATAGGTATACCTCATCACCAAAACAAAAAAAAAAGATTATTAAGCGAATGAGAGTAGATTTTAGATTCTCAGAGTTGGGAAAACAGGAGAAATATTGAGAGAAGACACGCATCTCAAACCATAGCATTGCACCCTGTTGTAATTAGTTACGGGTAGGCAGGTAAAAATGCAAATATTTAGATAGATATATTTTATATGTCTACATCCCTACTATAACCATCACTAAAAATGACGATTAATTTCTTTGTACTACATTAACATTAAGCATGCACGAAAATTCACATTTTCCCTCTTCTCAACTATTATACTTTTATGAAGCATACAGCAGCCAGTTAACGTGTAAATCCACAATAATATTTCGTTGCATGTGCAACTTTGAAGGGTCTCGTGGACCACAGCAGAACCAAATCATTTACAAGTTAAAAGATTCCCGTCAACAAAAGTCGACCACGATGAATAATATCTACAGTTTTAAACACACTTTTCTAGGCTAGATAGATGATGAATCACATCAGATAATTTTGTGCATGAGTCTAATTTCACACTCATGGTTTTCATGAAAAGGTGCGGACGGTTTGAGTTGTCGTGCGTGCATTTAAAATATCCGTAAATTAGGAGTAGATTTAAATGAAAATTGATGTTTTCAAATAATACGAGTAAGAGAGTAGAATCAAAATGGATAGTTAATATACACCTAATACAAAAAAATTCGATTCCTTGGAGCCTGTCGCGTCAAATTTCAAAATAAAATAAAACTTCTAGGTAGTTTACATTATTTTTACTACCTGGTCAAGCCAAGCATTTGAAAACGCATAGTTAACAAGTTCGGCTCCAAGCTTATATTAAAGTGAGATAAGACCATTTTTTCACTCGGTGACCACATTGACAATAATAAATTTGATTACTTGACAGTTTTAATGGGATTGATTTAATGGGCTTGTGACTTACTTCTCTGCCTTGCAGTTCATCATGTCCAATCAGATTGCAGAAGTCGTCTCCAATACTTTTTCCGGATTTTGAGTCCGCCTGTGACGGTTGAGTATAAGACCATTGCCTAAAAGAGTGCTTCATGAGCTCATAGCAAGTTTGATTGTATGAGTTTGGGATCGGAAAGACACATGATGTTTTGAATTTTGTTGGAAACGTCCAAACTCTTGTGGGTTCATTGTCAATTGCTACTCCTGTATTAGATGAAGAATCTGCATTCGGAATCAAAAATATCCCACAGCGCCAATCGTGGCTAATGGGAAAGGCAAGAGAGATTAGGATTCAATGATTTAACTGAATAGTAACTGGAAGCCCCTGCGCTCTTCTTCATTAATGAAAATCTATCCCGTCATCTATGTTCAATTTCCGTATAAAAATAGTTTGCAAGTCGCTGTCTGCATTTTAATAACTCACATCTGTGCACATGCATTCACCGGCGTTCAAAATGCTATGCCTGCATGTTCTCTCAAGAGCTTTACTCGCTCTTTGTCGGCTTCCTTATACAATCAGAAGCAGAACAAATCATTCATGTAATTCCTGTTTAAAAAGCCTATCTATTCAATACACTGTTTTAAACTGCTAAGCGCAGCATTCACATTTAAAATTGCATAAGTTTCTTTTACGTGTTTAAGCTTAAAAACAGTCGAAACACCGTATTTTCAAAATCAGAAAAAAATTATAACCAAACAGGCACTCGTACAGTTTAGCGAAACTATAACATAGCAAGTAAAAAGATACAAATGTAAATAAAATACCTACATATTATGTGTTTCGCAGCTTAAAATATGATTACCTTAGACTGTTTTGTTTTTAAAGAAAGATTGATATAAATGACTTGGGATTTTAACGAAACTTTCAAATAGCGGGTTTTGTGCTTAAGACAAGAGAAAATGCAGATAGCTTCTATTGCACTTTCAGACACTATATGGTATGTTCTATATTGTACTGTGCGAAAGAATTATGAAAAGATTTTTACACATACCTTGTGCTCACTCCAGAATCCAAACTGCTTACAAGACGTGTTCTTGGAAAAATTAGTAAACTTATTGAAACTAAAGATAGGAAGGAAAAACAATTAAAATAACTCATCATGTAACTCTTAAGCAGCACTACTCGTTCGCCTCTACACTTGATAAAGTATTAAAGGTGAGTTCAGATAACTCTCCACCAGCAACTCTCTTGTTACGAATAATCTGAAGTTACATACTACTTACCACCTTCTGTCTTTATTATTATTCAAAAAGGCGAAAGCTTTCAAGAAAGGGTTACTTACATATAATGTTAACAATTCAAGGTAAATCGCCGGCAGATTATATAGGCCATGCAAAATTATTCATTTTCGTCTCCCTTCTGAATTTTAACCTTTGCATCATGCGTCGTCATATCCAGCTCGTGTAATGGACATCATTCTTTTTGCTGGCAATCCTCACGGGTCTTAATGTAAACGTCTGCTATATATGAAGCAACTTGTGGTTTATCTGCAATATGCAATAGAGATGCTACAGATCTGTTTGCTATTACCTACAACCGTTCTAACTACCTATCTAAATCTCACTTGTATATAGTTATCTACGTTACTAATAGCTTACTAGATGCAATACGGGATGTGTTAATACAATTGGCAATTTGGGCGCTCGACGCCAGTCTGAATATTCCCGTCATTATCATATATAATCAAAATACAAAATCATTTTCCACTCGAATAACTTTTACTAGCGAAAGTTTTTATTGTAGTATTAAGTAGATATTGTAGCAGTAGATCGGTGACTACTTGCATACGGATTATTAGCTACACATATGTTTCCTTTCAGTTGGTAGTCCTAACTGGCTATACGTACAAGCTTCACCAAGCCATAAGGCTTCAAATAAAGCAGAAAAAGCAGGAGAGAGGATTTTTACTTGAAAGTTTGAATAAGATGAAGGAAAAATAGTGAAACTCTTTTCTGGTTAAAACTTATGTCAATTTACGTGCACATGTTCCAGTTCCAGCACAATTGACAGTGTGTGCCGTGTGCTATTTTGGCTTATTGCCGTAACCCACACCCGGCGAAAGAAATGCTGAACGAATAATGAACCCCTCAATTAAGGAAGTGATGATGGCAAAAATGGAATGGAAAAAAGAGATTTTATAATGCAGATACGTACTTAATACTAGTCAGCTGAGTGCAAAGGCTGGTTTTGTTTAACTGCATGTATTATGTTCCTAAAACGAATACATACAGCGGGCTACCTTGTATGTACGTACACAACTCTTAACCTATTCGCAACTGGGGAACCATGAACAGAATGTTTTACAAAAGTGTTTAATTCTGTAAATTAACTTTTTCAAAACGGTCAAATATACTGAATAACACTTTCAAAACGGGCGAAATTAGTAAATAACACTTTTTCAAAACGTTCAAATCTACTAAATAACACTTTTTCAAAACGGCCAAAACTAGTAAATAACACTTTCAAAAGGTCAGAAAAATAGAAATTAACGTTTTCAACTGGTCAAAACTAGAAATTCCCCTTTTTTAAAAACATTCCAAACTAAGAATACTACCGCTTCGAAAAGGTTACGGAGGGAATATGTATGCGCCTAACAGTAAATTACAAAATCGCTGCGAACACACGATTATTACTCAAATCTATCAACGGTATCATCAGTCATCAGTAAATCAGTACGTACCTACGTACGCTAAAAGTGTAGATGTCAGTATATTAACAATTTTATAATTTAATCAGTTAGGCGCATCCATTGTTCGAATTTTTATTATGACTACGTGTAATTTATAATATATATGCTACATATATATGCACGCACTAAAATCAAGCTTAACCGCTTAACTACCTACCTGGTTGTAGGAATAAATGTTCCCGGAAAAAATGTTCCCGGAAAAAATGTTCCCAAAAATGCTGGACGATGAAAAAAT
>JAQFZC010000941.1:0-37166 GCA_034695205.1 Dicyrtoma fusca | reverse complement strand
GGCAATCTGGCTTCTACTCTCTTGCCTCACATTCCTTCCCGGCTCCTTCTCACTACAGCAATTCCAACCCATTGCATTGCGTTTAGATTTTAAATATACCAATCTCAAATGTAGTCTCTTAAGTATTACGTTTACGTACATGTCTCAGGAGATTTTTCCCTTCCCTTCCCTTCCTTCGGTAGGTGGGACTAATCGTAAGTAGATCGCAATGGCTATATAAGGAAGTTGAACGTATACATATCGTCGATGAAGAAGCTTTGTCACAAGTCCAGCGTTCTTTTAGTGTCATTTTGACGCCTGTCCAGCCATCAAATAACACTTCAACACTTTTGTAAACAGATGTTTTACTTTAATGAACAGGGCAAATAGCAGCTTTAAAATTGTAAAAACGTGTAAATGCTATTTTATGTTTTTTCAAAAACTAAACATTGGGGGTTTACTCTTATTAAAAATTAAAAATAGGGCTTTTACGCATTTTTGTGAACATATAAGTAAAAAGTGCATTGTTGTGACTTACGTCAAAGTACCATTAAAGGGAGGGTGGATTTGCGCCCCTCTGCATCATCACCGACGATATGTATGCAGCGCCGTATATATTTTGTAAGGCTCACTCTCATTCCCATTTTGCCATTTCGCTCTTCGACTGCTCTTTTCTCGTCTTCGTCTTCCTCTGGTGGTTTCTTGGGCTAAAGTTCTTGGGAAGGAAAAAGTTTTTGAAGCAACTTTCAAGTCATTTAAGCTAGTCTTATTTCTGGTGGTGATGGTTCATACTTCATACTTGCGAATAGACAACGAGCGAGGATGTGACATGTATGTACATAAGTATAGCAACTGCACTATAGTGTAGGATGTAGCAGCAGAATAAAGAATGATCAAGACCTTTTTGACTACACTCAACTTTGACTTGGTTAGGCTTATTAGCATATTTCCATGTAGATCTCGATCTGGATCCAGCCTATAGGCTACACAGATACCACCTTACATCTATCATGCAAAATCAGTTGAGTAAGTTCAAGTTGCGGGTAGTATAATTATATGTGAAAATAAGGGAAACCACAGATGTTCATACTTATAGGGAAAGAGCAAGGCGAGGAGACCTCCTTTTCATTCCGTGGTTCGTTTTAGTTTTATCCATTATGATTTGCATTATTTCCTTCTGCCTCTCCACGATTGTCATCGTCACTTTGGCACTGCCATTTTTGCATAGAACATGGAAGGAAGAAATCATCCACAGATATAAACAGAGTTGCTGGTGGTGATGCCACTTTCTGAGGGATGTGGCAAATATTACCACGTGCCCTGTCAGATCAAGGTTTAGACTAATCTTATCAAAATGGTCCAATATTTTAATTGCACTTTTTCAAAAAAGTACAAACACCAGATTGGAGGGCTTTCAAAGGGCAAACAATATGATTTACATGAAAGAAAACTTAAAGATGTAATAACTGGGATTCAAACAAGTGTAAAACATTATATTCACATCCAATGAGCGGTCAAACAAGGTATCTTTGTATTAAAATGTAAAATTAGTTTTTGACTGATGTAACAATTGGCGTGCCCTTTATTGTGGAGTCTCAGTGATAGGTCTGGAATCTATAGATCGATTTTTGATTCGAAATTCAAGAGACTATGAGAGGATGAAGTTGTGTGTAACTTGGGTTAGGAGGTTTCTTCTCACACTACCACTCCAGATGTGTACAGATGAGAGAGACAGAAATCTATGTAGAATGTAAAATGTGAAAGGATGGAAAGATGTGCTTTTGACTTGTGACTTGACTTGACTTTTGACTTGAATTTTCTGCCAACTTTTTTTCTGCTGCTTGAGCATCTCTCTCTGGTAAACTTCGACATGGCCTTCTTGGGGTTTCTTGCTTTTCTTCGTGGAGTTGTCGGCCGTCTGCGTCTTGGACTAATACTCTATAAGTGATGTCATTGTCTTCATCCGCCACGCTTTCCTCGCCTCAATCTGAATGCTTGAAATACTTGAGAACGACTTGGTTCGTCTGTCTTTAGTTTCTTGGCTTTCGGGGGGTTTTGGTATGATTATGATATTTTTCAAGTTGGTTTCCTGGATTTTTCTCTTCGCCGTCTTCTGCTCCCATAGAAATCAAATCAAGTGGAACTTTTTTGCGTTCATCGCTAATTTTTCATTTTTCTATTCCCTCATTTGCACGCCCTCATTTACCAGCCCATTTACCATTTGTCCTTTCACCCTCAACCGTTTACCCAATGGAATACGAATTACTCATTATGCAGAGTAGCGGCAGTGTCAACTGTACTTTAGGTAGGTTCGGCTATCAGTATACTGTGTGTGTAGTTCGCAACTTAATGACTATTAGCTAGGCATATCGTGGGTGAAGAGGCCTTGTGAGGTATCCAGGTCCCGCCCGAAGGCATTGTCAGCATCACCTAATAGCATTGTCCCCACAGTTCGACTTTTACTTATTGTTGCAAGGTGTAACTACGGTCCTTTACTTTTTCAAAAAATAGTAGCACCTGCGTATTTGCATTTTTTATACATTACTAACAACTAACAACGGTATTTATTTTTCGAAATATGTGTGAAACTGCTGCTTTTAAGAAAGTGCAAAAGTGGCAAGTATTTACACTTTTTATAACCACACGGGTAAAATGATGATACGTGACAATGCTTGCAAGCGGACACTGGCCTTACAGCCTAATGTTTCTTCACCCACGATATGCACACACCCAAACGACACTTCATTTTATTCCCTTATGTGCCTACGTACAATGGAGTGGAGCACGCAGAGCCGGGATTCAACTTAAACATCTTCCTACTTGAGATAATTCTAATTTGTGGCCTTTCTCTTCCGCGTCCAAGGAACTGCCTGCTAGTGTTTGTGTATAAATAGCTGCGGCAATGTGATTTGGACACTAAAAATGACATTCAGAGTGGCAAAGACGGCGGCAGCCAGCACTTCTCTTCACTAATTCCGAGCCCTGCATAAGTCCTTACAGTCTCGTCTGAGCCGTGTAACCGTAACCGTACCGCCACCGTTCCCATTCCGATCCGGATTTTTCTCTCTCGATGAAAGTAGTGGCCCTGCATGCATTCCCGTAGCTACAGCCATGGACGGAAAGACTTTGTTCAAGTCAAGTCAACAAATCCTAATCACTAATGGTTCGTTGGTTTCCAATGAAGAAGAGAAGGGAAAAAATGAGCGAAAAGTCGAAGGAGTTATAAGACGGAGCTCACGGGGTGATGACAGTCTCTGTCATTTTCACTTTGCTAATGTTCTTCCGCCCCTTCTTCTTCCATTTCCTTATGTTCTCGCTCCCTTTGCATTTCCTTCACCTCCTTTTTTCTTCGTCTCCTTTGTAATCGTAATCACCTCCTTTTCTTCTGTCTTTAATAGTTAAGTACCTCGTCCTCTTTTCCTCCTTCATTCTCCTGCATCTTTACCATTTACGTTCTAATAACAAATAAGGAAAGTTCTTTTTCCCTCTTCTTTAGAATCTGTATTAGTCGCTTATTTACTAGCAGCGCTGACATTTCAAATTAAAATCTGAATGCTCCGTCTTGTATTTAACTACGGAACTGAAATAGAAGAAATGGTACAGACGATGAGTGCAGCTAATTAAAAATTTAAATTGGAAATAGAAATTCAAAAGTGACTGATAAAGTCGCTCTTTATCTTCTTTGGCGTAATTATAAATTAGGTACCCTGCCATTGCGCCGTTTTTAGACTTTTAGGCGTATTATTATAGAAATAAAAAATGCAAATACATGGAGTCTAAGAGAAAGGAATGCGGATACGGGGAGATAGAAACTCGGGTTTAAAATTGTCAATACCGACAGACACGATGCGTAAAGGTGCGTGAGAGTGCGTGTCTTATTCGTGATCGGGGTTAAAATACAAGACAGGCAGAAGGAGAGTTAGCTGAAGCGGTTAATGGAGGCTCAAGAAAGTCAAAGACTTGGGAAGCTGAATTTCTCTGGCGAATTTTCTTCATCTTCATGCATAACTTCACCTAGAACATCTCTAGATGAGGATTACTGGATATATCTAGCTAGGCATATATAGCAGCTTAAAAGTACCAATATAATGCGGCGATTGCATTTGGGATTTTGAGCACAAAGTCTTCGTCATCGTCTTTAAGAATGGGAAAATAAAAGATAAAAAGAATGTGCCCTATTGCATGCTCCGAGTTACCCGTTTCCGTTTTGCCCATTAGGTAGATAGTTGTAGATAAATGTAGATTTATGCTCAGTCTATCTTTTTAGGAGACTTTCCAGTATGACGTCATTGAAACGACTTTTTCAAAATCGACAGATGACATCACGTTCTGCACTCTGTCAAAATCCATTACGTTTTTACGTTTAATTCTGCTTTTACCGATTTTGAAAACATTAATTTTGCGTGTTTACGCTGCTATAATAAATAAACCTGTTTTTGAATTTTTGGGAGAGGCGTGAATTATATCCTACAGTGTTTTAAACGCCGAAAATCTGTTTTCGTATTTAATGAAAAGGTCAGTATTTACACTTTTTCAAAAAGTTATTACCATGTTTACATGGCTTCTGTCAAAAATGTTTTCCATTATAGATCATTAGACGTCATATTTGCAAGCCCCCTGATGTCTCTGAATTCCGTGGAGGTGTATTAATATACACTAATTTCTCTGTACATACCTATAGAGCCAATAGCCAACTTGTCGGTTTCTCTCCCTTCCTTGTTTCCCCAATTCCAATCCCAATCATCAAATCTTCGTGACTATGGAGATGGAATCCAGATCTGATCTATCCAGAATCCAGAGTAAGAATGCACGTTCGTCTTGTAGAGGGTTTCGTCCCTGTTTATAGCTTATTGGAATCTTGTCGCTGGGTAAAAGAATGAAGACACAAGAACAACTCTGTAATGCAAATGCTTCTCTATTCTGTTCTGTAAAAGGCCGAAAGGCCAAGTGAAGCCAATCTCTATCCTTCGGCTTCTTCACAGCATCACAGACTTTGCTTGTTCCTTTCACACTCACAAAAATATTATAATAAAATTGAAAGGCTGGGGAAAAGAAACATGCTCTCTCTTTGATGAAGTTGCTTGAAGATTTGTCGTCTTTTTACGTCGACAAGGATTCTCGTCTGAGTGTAATGCATAGTGGGCACGTATGAACCGAAAAGCCGATTTATCTTTTATCATTTACTTACAGCGTTAGATGAAAAATGATTATCGCTTTGTTGTTATTTTTCCGGTTTATTGGAATTCTGAATTTTAGCATGAATTCTTTTAATGTAAAGTAAAGCATACCGCTTGCACAGCTTACAGCGCAAAGAAGATAAAATATCAATCAGGAAAGGATACACATCTATTTATATTATCAAGTCATACAATTTGTGTTGACGTTTAAAAAACGGTAAAATATTCATACTGACGTGTCGGAATTACCAAAACATGTTATTGTGAACGTCTCAAAAATGTGCAAATATTGCATCAACGTTTAGAAAAGTGTAAAACATGCCATTTGTGAAATCGCCATTTTTTTCTACGGCCCAATACTTTTGGAAGGCCCCAAATTCCGACGTACTTGTCTTAAATATACATATAATGGGGGAATCCATTTGATGCCGGTGGGAATTTCAAAAGAGTTTCTGGCTATGTATTAACTACTTGACTCCTTTGCCAACATATGTAAAAATAATATAGGCAACATTGAATCGAACTACCGTTGTTTTCCCCCGCAAAACTGTCTAAAGTAATGGAAGATAATTACAAGAGACGCCACTACAGCAGATCTGCAAAAGAAAATATATTAAAAATCTGTAAAAATCGAGGTCTTTGTTTCTGCTGTTCATTTTGGTCGGGTTTGCTCCTCTGTTGAGGAACTGTGGAAATTGTGTAAACAGTCTAATTCAAGGGTCTATTTTTAGGTCCCTAGACTTTATTCGTAAGGGTCTATTTTTACATCCCAGGACTTAAAATCACATCCCCAGGGAACTAAATTTAGCTCCCTAAGCGCTAATTGGCGCGCATGCGCCAAATTCTGAGCCTGACGGTAAAAAAATTGTGACAGGTAGATCAAGTACACAATTGTGCTTCGGTTAGGAAAGGAAATTTCAAATTCCTATGTGCAACAAAAAATGGGTTTCAGGGAGCTAAAAATAGCTCCTTGGATTAGACTGGTAAAGTTTCATTGTGAGTTGTGACGAAGAGTTTCGTTGGAGACGAGAGCGGTCCTCTCTTACGGAAGATTTTAATGGTGCTAATAAAATAGTCTTAGTTGTGACATAAAGACGAGAACGACTAGGAGCACTCAGTCCCCAATTTCGGCCTTTTGAATTAGGCATGTGCATGTGGTGCGGAGTGTTCGTCTCCACATGAAAGTAAAAAGGTATAATAACAAACATAATATAATTGACTAAAGTATCGATTTTGTCTTATGTTACAGGGATAGAATCATGCGGGTGAATCTGAGCAATATCAGTCATATGGATTGCAAGGTAAGCTTCTTAATACTCAATTTGACACGTGTGTCTCCTTAAATAAATTATACTATCATTATTGGAGCCCCTCAAGAATATTTTATTTTCTTTGAACCCTCGGAATTCCGAAAACTCGAGAGTTCAGAGGATACGCGCTGCAAAAACTATGGAGGAACTAATGACGACATCCTTTTGTATATTTTTCCGCTTAATGTAATCTTGTAATTATTTCCTGCTTAGAACCATTAATTAATATCTGTTAAGAGCTATTATTTTTTTACTTAACGAAAATGCTGAATTCACAATCACATTTTCAGGGTAGCTACGGCCAGCTGCACTCGTGTGTAGTAGAAGCATGGGATGGCATGGAATGGAGCGCAATTCGCTCTACTTGTTTGGCGTGATGTTTTGCTCTTTAAATGAATCGTTGCTTGCTTTTCTGCACGTTCTGCACCCACGAATATTCAGCATTGTACCTGGAACTTAGGAGGCAGTCTGGAGGCAGATAGATTGAGAGATACGAGCAGTAATTACAACTTAATTTAATTAAGCCAGCTGATGTTGATAGGACGGTGGTGGTTGAGAGTGAGGAGGCGAGAGAACTGCCACACATGTCATTATCTCTGTCTGGAGCGTTTTACATATTGTGTGTACTGAGAGGTGGGCTTAGACTATAAATTTTGGTTTTGTTTGGATAAGGAGCCTTGCACCTGTGACACCACAGGATTTAGGCTTGCAAACAGGTTTTAAAAAAGCAAAAATAAAAGTAATTTTTTGAAAAAAACGTAAACAGCTTTATACATGTTATCTTTGTTTATTACATCAACCAGTGAAAACGTAGTTTTAAGCGTTTTGAAAACATATTTTAATGAATAACATCATTTCAGCCTTTTAAAAAGATGCATTTTAAACCTAGATTTGAACTTTTAGAAAGAGTGCAAAACTGATATTTAAACTTTAAAAAAGTAATTTCTACGAGTTCATACTTGAAAGGCCCCTTGAGGTGAATATTAGGTTACATTTGCACTATGCGTTGATACAGTAACGACTAGATGATTGTAAAAACACGTCAAGTTTCTCTGCATACATTTGATGTAAAAGTTGTATCGGGCGAATGTGCAGAGCACGTGTAGACGTTTGTATTTGTTTGTGGGTGATATAGAGGTGGTGACTCATTGGACTAGTTAGTGTAGTGAGAGGAGATGGAGGAGATGGAGGAGAGGGAGGAAAGGGAGGAGATGGAGCAGAGGGAGGAGAGGAGGGAAGCAGCCCGCAGACGAGACGACTAGACTTGAGAGAAAGGAAAAAGGTCTCGTGACGCTCTTGATTAACTAAACCATCATGGACATGGACAAGACAAACAAGGCACGCAAAGTACTTTTAGTTTTAGGTGGCCATGCCGTGTAGTCTCACTCCATCATCAAGAATATAATTCTAGAGAATGTCAATGGCACAATGAATTATTGCCGACTAAATACCACATTTCGGATTAAACGTCCAGAGAATATATTCCTCTGCTCCTATGATTTCGTATGTAGCTTTAGCCTGCAACTAATGAATGTGCCAACCTTTTTGTTTTGCATATCACAATTTGTGTATTTACTTTTATTGCAGCCAGCAACGTTCTTACATCGAAGCTGCAAAAACGGCTATCGTTGAATTTGACTTGTGTTGAACTTTGTTCAACGTAGTTGCTTTGGTCAGCATTTACAGTGGAAAATACAGAATGTTTCGAGACATTTTCTGTCTAATAATCTTGTGTTGTTTACTTTTACTTTTTACTGTGGCGACTGTTGACTGCGTATCAACCTTTTGAATTATTTCTCCCTTCATAATTTTACCCATAGACATGCCCCCATTATTGTTTCTCCATTATAGATTAGCACCTCCTGCGAATTCCAGTTCATGTGGGTTCACATGTCGATCGTCCGTCTGGGTAGCCGTGTGTAGTTACTGCTTATCCACGATATTATTTAATCATGGACGTAAACATTACGAGTGCTGCATACTTGTAATGTAGCTTCACATTTGTTTATCTTTATAGGCATAGCATCACTTTTCCTAGTCGAGAATCGTATTCATTGTGAGCATCGACTTGACTTGACTTGGGTTTTTGACAGTTCCTACCGGACATTAATTTCTACAGATGTTGATAGTGACGTTTTTACTTATTTAGGGCGATTCTTCCTTTCCTTAAGCAAAGTACGCAGTACCGTTAACAAAAATAATCAATAGGCGCTAGAGAAATATTTCAGAGTTAGTCTAAATTTGATGAAGAAAGGATAATCATCATTAATATGTTTAAATTAATAATTATCTGTAATTATTATAAATGCTTCTGGATGAATGGATTTTTTTGTCGTATTTGTTTTGTAATTAATGCTCGTTTAAAAGTTATTTGAGGGCAGTGCATTTAAAGTCAGATACCTAGCTATTTTGCCTCGTACTAGCTTGCTATTACATTTCTTTGCTACACAGACCAAAATAACAGATTGTTAAGCTACAGTCGAAGCCAGATCAAATGACTAGATACCTATGTATGTTCCAAAAAAATGAATAATTTGGTAAGGAAAACTGCTGTGATAGGAATTTAATCGCAAACTACGCAGTTATTTTTTTCTCGAATTAACTGTGGAACTGTACCGTGTAGGATAGATAATTAACACAATTTGGAATTTTACTAGAAAATAGATTTATCATTAAAGAAACTATTAACAACCGTTGCCCATTTTTTGAATGGGCATAAAATAGATATTTTGTATCTAGCTATCTAGGGTACTAGAAAATACTACTAGCGAAATAGTTCTAAGTTGAATTGAAGTGACAGGCTGACTTTCCTTTCTACGTGCACAGAGCCAGACTTGACTTTCTCAATGCGGGAAGAGAATGTGGTGCTTTGAGGGTGACTTTAGTGGCGAATGCAGGGTGTATAGATACGGGATATTATTTTTGTTAGACTGCACTCTTCGCGGAAGTTCGACATGAACTTATCTCTGGGAATTCACATTTATTTTGGTAACGTCGCTACTAATCGAGACTACAGTGCATGGATGTAGATCGAGTACATACTAATGTGGATGCGGTATAATTATAAAAGCTCCTCTGGGCCAAAGAATGAGCTCCAACAATCCATTGCTTCGCTGCAGTTCACAATCATCATTCTTTTAAGAGCCCAAAAGGCATTTCGTATTAGGAATTGAGGAGGCCATAAGTTTTAATTTAATTACTCGCTTCCATCTGATTTATTCCTCGTGAACATCATTTGTAGTCATTGTACGCAATCTTCCCCTCACATTTAGACTTTAGACTTGTGAGAAATTCACATTCATTGTGTTTTTAGGCTACTGTACTGCCTTTCGTAGATCGGCTTATTAGTGTAAGTAGGGAGGGTAGTTGGATGTGTAGGTGCATAGCCCGACATCGTTTATACGTAGTCAGGCAACGTGCATGTTGGAGTATCTTTATTCACAAGATCTGTAGCTTGGAGGGTAAATGTAAAATGATAGCTTTGCTTGGCTTGCTTTTGGCTCTAGCTTTACATTTCTTTTTGCTTTGAAATTGGAAATTAAATTAATCTAATTAATTAAGTCTTTATAAATTCCAGTGTTGGTTTGCATTCACTTTGGGCTCTTGAATTCGAATTCGAATTTCCAAGTCGAATCCGAATCTGTACCCCTGAGTCGTGGTGCTACATGTGAAATGTAAAGTAAATTATGCACGAATATAAGCTTCGTCCTAATTCTGGAGATAGTTGCACGTTTTAGTAGTTTACATGTTTTACGCTTTCACTTTGTGCCAGTGGCTCGTAAGTTGTTACGGTTGTAGATTGTATCGTATCGAACATTAATGTGCATCTGTGTGGAGATTACAAAGAATAATATAATGCGTCATCAAGTTAATAATGACGGTGTATGTATTCCGGAGAGTGGGCCGTAGGATTGTGTACTCTCGCTACTCATGAATAAAGATGATTTCATTTCATTAGATTTAAATGTGGACTCGGAAATTTACATCATGACATGATTATCATCATCTGATTCTGATTTTGTGTCTGATTCCATTTTTCCTTTTATTTTGATTACGCAGAAGGACTCACTGGTGATTAACCCAACAGGGCCAGCAAGCTGTGTCTCCAAAGGGAAAACTGAGGTATGTTGTTAATGTTAATCTTATCTTATCGTAGACGGTGTTTTTCTTTTTGTGTAGCTATTTACGTACTATACATATATACAATATGATCACCTGGATACATCATTACTGCCTACACACCCATGGAACTAGATTCGTATATTTATACTTTTTTCACCCAATTGTTACCGTTGCTACGTTGTTCCCGATAGTCAAGCTGATAGTGTCTCCAAATCGTTTCCAAGATTTATATTAATTGAAGGAAGGATCCAGTTCATAGTTCCTGAGTGGATGTACATTTATTTGTGTATTATTCCGAGAAGCACTTTGACTTGGCTTGACTTTGATTACGTCGGTTTTGCGTTGCGCTGTCTGGGATGCATTGCAATGCGTTGTAACAAATCGGTTCGGTGTAAAAGAATTTTCCGTTTTATCGTTTATTCGCTTGATTGTAATTCTGAGGGGTTTTCCGGCGTATTTGTACTGTGTAACCCTAAAACCTACATTTTTGGAGAAGCACCTTAGCACTACAGTTCTACTCAGAATAATGCAGAGCCACTTCAGATAGTATTGGAATTATACGCTATTTGCGATACGCTTGACATTACAGAAAAGAATTTATCGGTTCGTGGAAAAAAATGGGAGAGAAAGAGAGAAAAACTACCGGCACACTTTGCTCTGGAATTCTGACATGAGGAAGTAAAGTATAGACCTACAAATGTAAGTAGGATAAATGTATTTGGTAGTTGCATGCGTATACAACGTAGTCTTGAAGATTCAAAATATGCTATCTTCACCTTTCAAAAATCTAAAAACGCACTACTTGGGTACACGGCATTAAATTGGAGATATTTCGTTGTATTCTTTCCCAAAATGTGTGATTAGAGAACTTTGCTCGTTAGGTCTGGTAAAAGGTAAGAGAGGAACCCACCCTGAAGAGATGTAGCGTTTGTGTTACTATGGCTACAACTGCGGCAATGCAATGGACGCTCGTCTCCGTAGTACCACTACTAGTTCCCAGAGCTGTGCACTTAAGGGATTTATCTTTATGAGTTGCTTGAATGGGCGAATGGAGCTTCATAGCATTTCATTTTCATTCCTCTGGTAGCACAGCTCAGACGACACAATATCATTGTCTGTGTAGTTATATTACACCTGCATTACGTTTCTGTATGTTATGGCTATTACTCTCAAATATAGGTTCTTTCTACTTTTTTTCTGGCTCGTTGGTACAACGACATAGTATAGAGAAAGGATGCAAGTCACTTATGCACTCCTGTAACGCAATGAAAAGAAAAGAGAATGTGTGGAGGAGGCTGTCTATTTATTTTTATCTTAATGGTGGAATCACCGATTGTGAAATTAGTATCAGAAAATAATCAACGTTACAGAGGATGCCAGAAATAGAAGTGAATCGTGTACAGATTCCAATTTTAGTTTTCGATATAATAATTTAAAATATCTCATTCTCGTTATCTCGTGACCGTGCGGCAGTGGTAGCGATTGATGTGGCTGTGAATAAGCTGTGAGCACTGTGCGTCTACGGAGAATCAGATCCTGAAGAGCTGGAGGCAGTTAATTATAGATGAAGTTCTATTTATTTTTCACTCTCGTGCCATTATAATAAGTATATTACGTTTACAAGTGGATATATTACATGGCGAATAAGGCACGTCACGTGGTTCTTTTTGCAATTTCTGTATCTGTCTCTTCACTCTTGAGTCTTTGCTCTCTTCCTTTCTTGTCCTGTCTAGACCCCGTCATTCCATTCGGCGTTCGCGCATTTGCCAGTCCGCGTACTATTGGGATTGTTCAAATGCCAAGTGTAGTGTAGCCGTATAATATTGTTATGTATTCCTTACGGCAAATATTTCCTAACTTAATTTCATCTTCTTTTTTGGTTTCGGTCTTTTGCTGTTCTTCTCATACGTTCGCATTTTCTCTCTTCAGCTCTTGAAGTTGAGTCGTAAACCGTCAACTTTAATAGAAAAAGGTTTATGGTGAGAATTGAACCAACTGACTGACCACTTTTTCCACTTCTTTTCTTTCACTCACTGTCTTCTCTTTGTATGTATTTCTGGGTACCTCAACACTACTCTTAAAATAAGGAAAGTAAAATGCACTTGGACTCAAGATTGAACAAGAGAAGAGCATCACCTATCAACTTCATAGATACTCATGTTTTGTTAAGTATCTCTTTTAATAGTTGTCAAAATAAAAATGTTCGAAACTCATTCGAACCTCATTCATTGAAAAATAAATAATGCTGTGCCGCTGTGCTATCAACTCTTGACAGTGTCCTTAGCGTACTAACTGATATAGTTCCCGAAGCCTTTTGAAAGTGTTTGCAAAAGTTGTTGGTAGCTTTATGCAAAATTTGTTGAAGTGATTTCATATGAAAAACTGCGTGAAAAATGTAGCTCTCAGAAATAAATGAGCAACAAAGCTGGGTATAGATAGAAATTGTATAGATGTTGTTGGTCGTGAAGAAGCGCAGTGTGCTATTTACCTTTTTCAAATGCACCCGCGTTATCATTTGATATTTTTGAAAAATTAAAATCATCCTATTTATATACACTCTTACTAGTTAGATTTTCTAAGTTTGTTGGTAGGTTGGAATCGATGCTATTGTGTAACATTCTAAATGTGAATACATGTAAATGTATTACTTCGCCTTCTTCGTAATTTCTCCAACGAGATGTGTATCTACAATCTATAACAGATTCTCGTTTTTTCATTTCGAATTTTTTATTTTTCCGTATATGTAAAAAACAGGCCTGATGGGCGCTAGAATGTAACTTTGTAAAAGAATGAAAATAACTACGTAAACACTTTGTAGCCAGACATTAAGATATTTATCAGACAATAAGTGAGCTAATGATTTTAGAATTTTGAAGCACACTGCGCTGTAATACAATCGTAGAAAGAGTCTTTGAATTCGACTAAATAATTCGTTGTGTATTGGTTTTGTTGGGCCACAAAAAGTTTATTTTTGTGCCAAAGTTAGTAAAGTATTTATATAGGCAGAGTGCTTTAACAACCTGAACGTGGGAATCTAAGGTTTTTGAGCTACCGATGTGTATCGACTGCGTTTATACCGTAAAGCGCATTTGGCTTCTAATAGAGTTCATTTATAAAGTGAAATCAAAGGATTGCTACTGATAAGGAAGGAATGGCGACGACAATGAATTGCGATGGAGGGATAGGAATCTTTGTGGTGCTTTCTGCCGTCGAATATCTGCTCATTGCAAACTGCACTGTCGTTTCATTTAAACGCTCAGGACACCAGACGACGAGGACATAACGCAAATGTACTACAAACACATGTTCGACCGAAAACCACTTTTACGAGACGAGAAACCTACAGTCTGCAATATCTTACAAATGATATCTCAACTCACAAGTTCCTTTGCACACAAGTATGTACAAGCAGTTTGCTTCTTGAGAACCTTCGTTCTTTCTCGAGGGTTTCCCGAAACCGTAAACGTGGTAACCATATGAATTTATTTTCTTTACATTTACGAGTACGCGAGGACGACGAGATGGTCGGTCTAAAGGTTTGGATTTGGATTGAATTTTATTTCGCGAATTTTCCCTTCTTTTGGGGTCTCTCTCTCGTTTAGTCTCGCATAGAGGTTTGGTCTTTCGTGGGTTCATGTCATGTGTGGATACATAAAGAGAAAAGTAGGCCAAGTGACTGTCAGAACAACTAGTAAAATCTAACACGACATGCTTCTGATTCTCAACTTTTATTCCATCTTCCATGATCACGTACGAAAGGAAGGTACGTCGCAATCACTATTACTATCACAAAGGCTGTCCGTATACTTTATAGAGGCCCTTCCCTTTTCTACGCAGAAATAAGCCTAAAATAATACAAGTGGAAGCGTTCACTGTGTAAGTAGTGTTGTTGTTTGGTAAACATTTTTATGGTACGATGGGATGGGATACGTGAAACAATGATAATGCTTCCTTCAGTGTTCTCTTGGCCGAATAATATGTAGCAGAAGGAGTAAATTTGGCGCCTATGAAGTTGCAAAGGGTGTTACTTGAATTTTTAAATATTTTTTACGAACACTCTATACCTTCAGGGTTTCAATTTACAGTAACAAATAAATAAATGTGTTTTTACTTAAATTATTGATACTATCGAGTAAACAGCGGCCAATAATTTTTCTCTACAGTTTCTGTGCCTGAGCCCCCTTTCTCTACACTACTCGTTCCAAAATGAGGAAGCGAGAGGATGTATAGTTTAAAAAAGTGTAGATGTAAGTTTTTGCGCCATTAGCGTCGATGTGCTGTGTTCCTATGTATGACTTCAAATGGATCGAGGCTGCTCTGCTTATTAGAACTTTAGAAGTTGATCTTCTTCCATTAAGTTTGTAAGCCTATTGAAGAAAATTGCAGCACCACAAAAATGGCAAAAATTCCCTGGCGTTATTAGAAAGGAAAAGTTGCTACAAAAGTGTACTGTGCCCCAAATATGGAATGTAGTGTGTATGGACTATTTTACAGCATTTGTGAGCTTGGAAGTATGCAACTGTATTTATATAAGAATGTATTGGGAATCCCGGAGCAAGAATCATTTTGAAAGGTGGATCAGTTTTATTTCCCTGGTGAGCTTTCCATTCTTTTTCTATTGGTGAAATGGCAAGACATTCTTGCCTCCAGACTACAGAGCGGATGATGATCTTCCTGTTTACTCTCTCATCTTCAGCTTTTCCCTTTGATATTTCCTTTCCAACTTTGTATTACGTAAGGAGGAAGCCCAGTTGCTCACGTACAACTATTACAAGTACAGATGTAGGTGAACCACACGTGGCACAACATGGCAGGTTCCCGGAGAGAAGTTCCTGCTACTTTTATATTTCTGTCTCCTGTGTTTCTTTAAAGAATGCGAGTTACGTAAGATTAAGATTTTCCTGAGCTGGAGTGCTGGATAGGAATAAACAAACTGCTCAGTCCTAGTTTAACAAAAATAATAATCGATAATTGTATACAAAAAACACAAAAGAAAATTTTATGGAGCCACAGAACGGCAAATATTTTTTTTTTTACAAATTGTATTACAAAAGGAATAAAAATATTTCTTGGAGATGGCCGTGTAAATGTAGACACAGGTGACAGATAGCCCAGTTGTAAGTCTGTACATACGTATTCATACGTAGGTTGCACATGTGAGGGGTTTGAAAGTTGTGGCATATATTGGGATGGTTGAAGGCTTCGTTGAGGATGCTTTGGATCCGAAGATGCGAACAAATGGGAAGGAAGTGAAGCAACAACTATTACTTTGCTTTCGCTCTGTACACCTTAAAGTTTAGTTTATGACGCGTATTTGGATTCCCTGGTCGTGTCTTTGGTGTCTTCTGCTGAGGTCTTTCACATAAAAATCAAGAGTGCGAGAGAAAGAAAATACAATAAAATAAAATACCGTGGACAATGTTATGTGAATGGAGGGTGTTTTGTCGGTGGGCAGTTGGGCAGTGTCTTGTGGCAAAGGATGAAACGGGAGGGTCTTCTCTGTGTACTGATTAAACGGGAGGCTGCAGGAACTTTCAAGTTGTTAGTTGCTTTGACTTGGTTTGGTGGACGTGCCTTGAAAGGCTCATTTGTCATTGTGGTCACGTGCTCGGTGAGCTCGTCCGATGAAAAGTAATTGACGTCGGTTTTTTATATCAAACTTTACCCGAGCCTGCCTCCTGTCCTATGTACATAATATGTGTGTACATACATGCTCTGTACTTATCCGATTTCTTTTTGGGGATTTTTTACAGGATTTCGACTGCCGGAATCACATCCGAGTGATCCAAGCCATGGGTGATGGAAACCGTCTGTATGTTTGCGGCACCAACGCACACAACCCCAAAGATTGGGTCATAAACGTAAGATTCTGATTCTAATTTATAATTTTATTCAAAATTAATTTCAAATATTTATTGGTTTTTAATTAATTTGTTTTTCGCTTTCTAACGTGTAGTTTAACACTTTTTTAAAAGTAATTTCTGTGCACTCTTGCGTGTAGTTTTAATGATATTTGTTGCGAAAGTTGCATCTTTTGCTGTGTTCATGCGGTTAAAATGTGTCACACAACTTTGTTTAAACTTTAATTCTTTTTTTCTTATTTAGTGCATGTTTTCCACCTTCCACGCAGACTGTTTGGATTTTATGGAAAGTAGCGTTGCAAAAAGTGCTGCGCTATGGCTTCTGTATAAATAATTTTAATTTTACTTCCGAATTTATTTCAATTACGAAATGGAATCTAAAACTAATTACTACTGAAAGGTTCCCAGAGCTTTGGTGTAATTACTTGCATAATCCAGCTCAGTAGTTGAACATGCTCTCTTGTACCACATGTCACCACCCTAATTATCTGTAGCAAGTATGTAATGATGAATTACGGTGCACTTAAGGAGTATAGTTTTGATTAGTGTAATTGGTTGTATAGGCAACTCCAAGCTCCTCCTGCACTTAACTTATGTATCGGTGTTGCTAACGGTTTGCGTTGATAAAGTATTAACGCTGTGAAATTAATTGAGCAGGTATCTTTTGACTTGACAAAGCTTTAAAATATTTATGTATGAGGCCTGGACGAATGATGTTTAGGTTTGAAGGTCTTTACTTTACTTTTGTTTTGGCTTATTTCTTAGGCTTCAGTTTTAGAGCATGTTACTAGTTACATATGTACATAGGCAAGGCAGTAACAAAAAACTTGCCCTGTATAAAAAAATCGTGTTTCTTTAAAACGTTTGCTGTAAAATATAATATATAATGACTAATGGACATGTATATGTTGAGATAGATAAATTGTACGGCTTTGATTTAATTAGAAAATGGAGTACTACACATATTATACACAACTCATAGTAGTAATTATAATTATCTGTGCATTTGCAATAGCCAATGGCTTTCTATTAATTTTGATGCTAGTCCTTTGTAAATGAATGTTGAGAGCTAATCGTTAGATTTTAAAAGGATCGTGTAGAGTAGGTTGGCGGCATTAGTAATACATATATTGTGTACATTACGTAGGTATAGCGACTGCATTGCAACATTGATATGGCAGCTATTTGGTTGATGTTGATATCGTTTTTTTATTACGAGAAAAGCTAAGAGCTTACCTATAATTTTTGTTATCTATACCTACTTAATAAATGTTGTGGTTATTATGACTAACATCTTGCGTACATTGAGGAAAGTTTATGGTCGATGATAACGATACTACATTACATTCCTGTTTTTCCTCTTGGAAATATAGGTACCAACTTTTTGGGAACCCAATGTAAGAAATCCACTAAACCACTCTCTCTTTCTCTTAAAAACTCTTGTACTTACTATACTTTTTTTATTTACTATCATTCTGTGTTACAACATGAGTACCTTCATTTTGTGTGACTAACATAACACTATACTAAAACATGTCTTACAGTAATACCTACTAATGCATAATATGAACATAATTATTAGTAGCACTCATCGACTGATGTGTCCTTTATCATAGTCCCATTGATTGGGAAAAGATTTCCTGGTAACCTAATGGATAAAAATTGTTTTTCCTTGTAGTCAAATTTAACGCCGCTTCCCAGACAAACTTTTGTGCCCGGAATCGGCGAGGGAGCTGCGCGATGTCCGTATGACCCAAATGACAATTCTACAGCTGTTTGGGTGGAGAGTGGAAACCCTGATAATCTCCCTGGGCTGTACAGGTGAGTTGGACAGCAGAGGGACTTTTTTCTTCATTTTATTTCATTTTTTATAAGGACCACCACCATTGTTCTGTCTTATTAACTACCGTAGTGGAATACCGTCCTACACCCTGCAACGTAACGTCGGTGGTAAATATTTCACTTTTAATCTTTTACTGGCCAATAGAAAATGACCCCGCTCCTTTACTCCTTTGCGCTTTGTTAGTGAAATCATCGAATTTTATGTATGTACGAACATTGTAATCCGGATGTCAAGGTAAGGCAAAGACAAGGGACCTCGTTCAAGTGCCTAAGGAGCCTCAAGTGTATTTTTTACTCGGATTTCAAATGTGAGTGTAACTTGATCTTATCTTCGGCTGAGATCAGCCAGCTTTTTTCAGAAGTGGACAAGTGAGCATGGGTACGGGTGCAGTTGCAGTGGGTAGACAGGGGATAGTATGTCGATGCTCTCTTGTCTTGTCCAGATCTGTGGTTGGTTTGGTTTTTGGTTTTCCGTATTGTTGATTGTGGCTCGGCGGTCTGGTGGTAGCAACTTTTTATTTTTAAGGTTAAACTTACATTCGGCTTAGTCTTTGGCGCGGTGTATGATAAGATAAGAGTGCAATGGAGATGAAGTTTGGGTATTTTAGGGTAGGTAGGTCTTCTTGAACTTGTACTGATAGGCTCCCTTGTAACTTTTTACTCGAGCCATCAGTAGCCTTACTGCTGTTGCTGTGATTGTCAATATGCGATAATGTCAAGAGTACGTATAAATCTAAGGTAAAAAGCCTTACAAGTTTCGAGCATGTGTCAGAGTAATAATAGGTTCGCATTTATACGCCAGGGTATGGAAGCGGAGGGTTTATAAGACAGACGTGGTGGTAAATGTATAGAATTTCCTATTGAAACCGAATGCTTATCTTACTTATAGATTTGTTTTATATTTTGTATACCTTGTATTTACTTTTCTAGTGGAACAAATGCGGAGTTCACTAAAGCCGATACTGTGATCTTTCGGACGGATCTGTACAATATGACAACTGGTGAAAGGAAACATGCCTTTAAACGGACTTTGAAATATGACTCCAAGTGGCTAGAAAGTAAGTCGTAGACACTTTTCTGAACTGCTCTTTCGTTTTAACGAAATATTATACAATACCTACGTGGACATTGCTTAAAAACTTCGACATGTTTCTCAGTATTTATTTTGAGGTGATTCGAACATGCTGGCTGATTAAAAAAAGTTTTTTATAATCGCATAAAATAGAGGAGGAAAATTGTAAGATCAAAGCAAAACTCATAATGAACTACAGCATTCTATATTACTATTTAAAATTCAAAAATATGCAGGAAATAGTTTAGTCTTTAATATTGAAAGCATTCTTTAGAATGTAAATGAAAACTATTATTGGAAGTAGAATTTAGAACTAATTTTCGTTTTGTGTGAAAACATGTATAAGCTGAAGCAGCCTGAGTTCGTTGACTGGAGTAAGTTTGGAAAATTGTGTAAAAAATTTGTATGCTGTAGCATTGTCAGGACAAAAGAATATAAAAACATTTAGCGTCAGCATTTTGAATTTTTCCATTACGACAGTCTTTTGTAAACATACGTGGACTTCCTATTTTCCCATTAGGCAGGGATATGCACATGTAGAAGACGTACTGTTTGCTGGTACTTGCTCTAGATGTGATTCTAAAGGAGATTCGTTTATTTGTGTATGTGTACAGTTCCTAAACGCGAATTTGATAGTTTTCAATTCATTTTATCGTTGAGTACTTGAAAAAGTCACGTTTGGGAGTTTTTTTTTTATTATTTTTCTTCTTGCGCTCTGATGCCGTCTTATTTTGGCCTGGTGCACTAGTAAACTAAAATGTACTCGTGTAGTGAAAAGTTGAAAGGATTTGGTCTGCAACGTGAACGTGTTTCGATCAACATTTTCTACAAGTTGTTCTCTTTTTTTCACAATGTCTTTTTCTTGTTTTTTTGCAGAGCCCAACTTTGTCGGTTCGTATGAAATCGGCGATTACGTCTATTTCTTCTTTCGAGAGCCTGCTGTTGAGTACATGAATTGTGGGAAAAACATTTACTCACGAGTAGCTCGTGTTTGCAAACGCGACACCGGAGGAAAAAACATTTTAGTTCAGAATTGGGCGACGTACTTGAAAGCTCGTCTAAACTGCTCCGTGCCTGGAGAGTATCCTTTCTACTTCAATGAGATTCGTAAGTCAGTTTACATCAGTGTTTTTCCTTAAAGGAGATAAAGGAGACTCCTTGGGACGTGGATGTGTGTATGTACTTTTCTATTTGGATGACGAGAGCGAGGACGACGTAAAGTCGTGGTCCTCGTCGTAGGCGTGGAAATAATAGCGACTTGGATGTATTCTTCCGGAGACTTCTTAGAGTCGATCTTGTTTGGCTTGGGATGAATCCTTTCGTGGTTTCTAGCCTTTGTTTGTTCGTTCTTACAGAGTCGGTTTACAGAGTGCCCGGGGATGAGACAAGATTCTACGCTGCTTTCACAACGACAGGCTCGGGTTTCAGTGGCTCTGCTTTGTGTGTCTTCACATTAGATGCAGTTCAGGATGCTTTTCGTGGAAAATTCAAAGAGCAAGCAACATCCAGTTCGGCCTGGCTCCCGGTTTTATCTTCAAAGGTTCCGGAGCCAAGGCCCGGTGACTGTGTCAATGACACTCAAGCACTTCCAGGTACGTACATATTTTATGAGCCTCAATAGAAGTATACATACAGACACACACTTGGAACTATGCAACGATTAGGAGGGGCACTTTTATAGTTTATGTACATTTTAAATGGGGCTTAACAAGGGATTAAGACAATTAGTGCAATTTGAAACGAGTTAATTTATAATGTTTTCGGTTCATTTATAATTTAGATGCAGTCCTCAATTTCATTCGCTCTCATCCTCTAATGGACCAGGCTGTGGAGCATGAGAGTGGAAAGCCTGCATTTTATATGCAAGATCTCACGTTTACACATTTAGTTGTAGATAAAGTACAAGTTCCGCTCTCCCGACAACCACAAGAGTCTTACACAATTTACTTTGCCGGAACAAGTAAGCTATGGACTTATGTCTGCCTACATACTCTTTCCTACTCATGTATTATGCATACCCCTCCTTATTCACTTGTCGAGGCATCCCAACTCTGCTTGCACTTTATTTAGCAGAGTATATACAGCATAAATGCTTAAAACATTATATTTTCAATTTGAAATTATTTCAGGCGAAGGAAAAATTTATAAAATCGTTCAATGGAGAGACAACGAAGGTGAATTCAAATCAGAGTTGATTGACATTTTAGAAGGCACATATCCGGAGCCCGTGCGAGCAATGGAAATCTCTTCACTGGTAAGGATTACGCAATGAATTTAAACGGAGAATGATTTTCGCGGAGTTTGAGGCGCTCATTGTATTCTTTTGGCCGGGGCGTGTGATTATGTGGTGTGTGTCCTGTAACAAGCATTTATGCTCTTGCTTTTTTAACAGTACAAGTCAATCTATGTCAGTTCGGATTACCGCGTCCGACAAATCGGTGTAAATCCGTGCAGAGCACGTTATGACAACTGTGTGAGATGTGTTCGGGATCCTTACTGTGGATGGGACACAAAAGAAGGAATCTGCAAGCCCTACACCCCAGGGTATGGCAACCAGATATTATTTATTTCTTGTTTTATTTTCGTTTTATATTCAAACTAAATCTTAATTGTCTTTCGAGTTCACAAATGATTTCTTGCATAATAATTCTGAGACGTAATTGAGTATCACATTGGCTTTGTTTTTTCTCCCGCTATTTTACAGTTATTCAAAAGAAATGTATGAGTTTATTCTTTGACTCCACAGGTTGCTGCAAAGTGTGGGTGGCAACGGAGCTATGTGCAACTGTCGCCGATGTGCGCAGCAGAAGCGGGTCGTGGCCAACTGGGGCCAGAGCTTACATTTACAATGTTCCGTTACCCTCCCGGGACATTTCTCATCTCTCGTAGCCCAACCATATAAGTGGTACCATTATCCCCTTTCCAGTCAAAATCCCCAACAACAGCCCCAAGCCATAAAATACAGGTAAATCAGAATCAATAAATAATTGTCTTTACTCACATAATAGAAAAGAAAATAAGTTGTTGGGATATTTGTGCTGTTTAATGTAAATTGCGCTCTTTGATTTACTTGCAGTTCCGAGAAACATGTGCTTACAGCCGATAGAGGATTAGTAGTTCTTAGCGTAAGTGAGACTGATGGTGGCCAATGGCAGCTAAGATATGAAGAAAAAGACATTTCATTAACACTTTGTTCATATAATGTGACTGTGGAAGTCCAAAAGTGTGCTGCTCCGACCCAGGCATCGGACTTCCAGAAAGTCTATGCAGAGTGGTGCCATGAATTCCAAAAGTACAAGCAAGCCATGCAGTCTTGGCAGCGAAGACAAGAAGTGAGTTTCTTTTCTGAAATTACATCCTGACAAGCACATTGCGTTCTGCTCCGAATTTTCACATTTGCAAAATAACATAAATTTCAATCTGTTTTGTTTTGAATTCTAGCAATGTGGTAAGAAGAATGGTGGTGACCTGAGTGCCAATCAGCACAATCATCCGAACGACATTTTTCAACCAACTCATCCCTACGGCTGATCCAATAGTACATCTTAGGAATATTTAAATAAATAATTAATAATTTTTAAGTTCAATTAACTGCGATGTATTAAGTGAATTCCTACGGTGAATATAAATAAATAGAATAATCGATATAAATTGAAGAATAGACAAAATAGTGTAAAATAAAACTGTAAAGCTCAGTGCCTATTTTTCGACCCTTGTCGTATATCTCTCCTACGAACAACAAATCCATAATACATTTAAGTAGCAAATAACAAACACAATTATAATTACCTTCCTACAGACAATGAATCCAACTGAGTGTGGTGGAATGACATGCACAAGCATTGATTCGGCAGATTGATGAAGACACGTTTTAATAAATAAATCGCAGCAGTTGGTCGATGAGCAAATTATGTAAATAGATAATAATCGTAGTAATGTACATCCTGAATCTCCACTTCCACTCAAAACTAGAAACGTAATTCTCAATGTCTGTCTAGACATCTCCAACACCAACCTTCTATACCTTCTAAATTACACTATGACATAATATATTACACAATAATCAAATTATATTCTACGCTTTACGGTAATTCTAGGGTATCGTTAAGACTAGATTATAGTATTAATTTATAAAATTATAACAGCAATGGACTTGTTTCTAAGAAAAGGAAAGATGAAAACAAATTAGTTGGTAGTTTCACTTCATCTGCACAGATGCTCTTTGCTGATCACGATATGTATAATTATAATTCTCTCAAAGTGAGATCGCGAAGTGATTTCTACAAGTCATGTCGTGACAACAAGATCATTTCGACTTCACATTTTGATAAAAAACTCTTCATTTTTGTAATGCTCGCTACGGTGTATAAAGCATCTTCAAGAAATTATGTATGTAGGATCTAAACAGCTACACCCAGAAAATACACGCATCGTATATAATATTATTGTGCCACCGGCTAAAGGAGAGTCTTCATCGAAATTAACTATATAAATAATTATATGCATATATATATATATCTATAGTCAAATATCTTCAAATAGTGTCTATTTAAATTTTTAAAAAAATCAAAATTATTCTAAATTATGACGTGCACTTTATTACGTGCTACGGAAAGGCAACTGACTACAAAATAAGAAAGAGAACAACGCATCGCAATCAAATTTATGTATACCCTCGTCACGTAATACTGTGTTAATTGGAAAATTCTATAAGCAGCTACACAGTTAATTCAAATTAGCTGAATTTCTATTTGATTTCGTATTACATAATTGTACAATACAAATAACTTTTTACACACACACAGATACATATATAATTTATTACAAACAGAAAAAATAATAAACCACATTTGTACAGTAGGAATATGTATCACCTTTGTTTTTTCAAATATTTAAACTAGGTATACCTATAATAAATGCACAAGTATAAAATGTAATACTTTCCATAGCTAACACAAGTATTTATGTACTCTGATTTGAATAGTATTCTCTTCATGATAACAATTTATAGTCATTTTATTAGTTACGATTGTCACATGATGTTTATGTACACATTTATAATTACCTTCTTGTATATTTAATCATTATTATTAGTATGTATAGGCGTTTTAGTTCTAGTTTTTGATGCCACAAAGAATTATACAAAACACCTCTTTTTGTGTAGATTATTCAATATTCAATTATTATCCTAATCAATTTAACACTACTAATTAATTATTAGTAGGTAATTACATAAATTATATTGTGGTAATGCATAGTACGTAATTCAAAATAGACAACTTGTGTAATTTATTGTACATATTTACATACAATCCTTTGGTGAAAATATTGCATGGTGTGGCAGATTTCGTGAGTGCGTGAGTACGGGAGTGTAGCATTTACAAAAATTAAAGCTTCATGTTTAATGTGGAAGAAAGATTAGAGGATGATAGTTTTAAGTATTTCTGAAATCCTGTCTGTTTGTATATAAAAGTTAACAAAATTACAAAAGTAGTTTAGGTTTGTTTGTATGTTTCACCAAAAGGGAATGCATCGTTTATTCTATTCGTCTTCAAAATTCGGATTCCCTACTACAAAGATTTAAAGGTTGAACTTTTGTGTTGTAAAAATAACCTAATTATACAAAATACTTGTACTACAACTAGTAATAATGACGATTGCAATTTATTACAATTGTGACGAAATGGAATGACTGTTCGCCTTTTATAATTTTTCGACTATGAATGATGATGATAATAATTATTATTATAATAATAAATTAATAATGATGCATTCGTAGAGTGAAACAAAAACCAATGAATAAAGGATGACGTGAAAGATTATAATTAGCGATTCGATGCATTTTGCAATTATTTATTAGCAATGGGCAATATAGCTCATTCGAACAGCTCACTGTTGCTTCACACTATAAGCTTGGGTAAGCATTTTAAAATTATTTTCCTACGCGTGCAAACATCAATGGCCAAAGGTTCCGTGAGTCTGTAAGACGAGTCGTAGCACAATCCTAATCGTCAAGCCAGTCCTAATACGGAAAACAAAAACTATTGAATTTCTTACTGAGTCAGACTTGGGTACACTGGCACTGGTGTTCATGTAGATGTCATGTGCGCTTGCCGACTGTGTAACATAAAACAGCTCAGTATTCCCAGAAATATATTTTTGTTGTACATAAGCAAATGTTTTAAATGTCAACAACGTTACAGGAAGCACTGGTAGATATATATTAATTCCCGTGCAGAACACAGTTGGTTCCTTTCTTCTATTGAATTTGTCTGTAAATTTATCGCGAAAGTGTAAATAAAAAGTCCCATGCGTCAACGTCTGCTGCAACGAGTAACACACCAACATTTACTTTAATTTAGCATATCATCGTTTAAGGAGCAAAACTATGCACATCCACTTTTCTACAAATCCATGAACACTTATAAACAAAATGATGTAGATGTATGTATATCCAAAGTACACGAATCGATAGTCATCGCTTTGCTTTTTAGCCAAAATGGGATATGCATCATTTTGCTTCTTAAACGACGAAATGTGAAAGTGCAGTCAAGGCGTACGAAGTCAACATTAATTAAAATAGAAATTGCGAAATCGCTGTTAAATGAGGAAAACACTGGACTTCCGATTTTTTAAAATGGAACCAAAAAGCAGCCTTTATTATTTGAATACTTTTACTTTTATAAAACTCGAATGGTATGAGGGCATTCATGATTTTTAAATATTGCAAAACAACCAATTCCAAGTGTACTTTGAGCTGTGTGCACAAACCTTTGGGTTCTATTTTTGCCTTTCTGCAAATTATTCTGCAAACTGCAGGAGATTCAGATTCGCAGTTTGTAATGTTAAAAATGTAATTGCATACATATGCCCACTTATACGACTAAATTAGCAAGCATGATATTATATAAATAGGTTCGCACTTACTCGTAATAGGATAGCACTTGACAATTAAAATGAGTTTTGTCTCTTTATCTAAATCTGGACTAATGCCCTGTAAGCAGAGACGTGTAATTCTTATTAAAGCATGGAAAGCATTTTGATTCCTTATTAGTGATCTCAGCATTGTTACATGCTGTCAGTCTGATGCAGAACGTAGCTATTTATAGCAATTAGGGCTTAATTCACTGTCATTGTGAAGCCATTACTAAATAAAGTAGGTGCTTCTGGATTTAACTGTGGGAATATTATAAATGGAATTCTTTGGAGCAAATCCAAATTTAAATCTGGTTTTTATCAAGGATATTGCTGTATGGTGGAGACTGGAAATGGCTTCGCATACTTACAGGAGAGGAAAGTGGGCAGATAGTTCTGTTGTTGTAATGTCCATTCAATTGTGCGTCAGATGCAGCTATCTGTAGTTGTCCAGTTCTCTTGACGTTGTTGTAGGCCAGTTCAAGTTCAACCCTGACACATGGACATGATTGACGGGGAAATGAACAGCAGTACCTTTTGGTAGATACTGGTGTAGTTTATTATTATTTATTATGTGCAGCCGTATGAGCTACAATGATACATCAGCACGGACATCATTAAACCTCAGAGATAATTCAGGTTGAACCATCAACCATGAGAAAAATACATTTTTAGCTCTGGATATCATTCAAAATTATCTGAAACATTTTCGTTTACCACGCAACACTTACAGATAGATTACAGGAGATAATTGTGTACTATGTACCCAAGCCCATATTATAATAATTATGCAGGAGCTCGTGCATGGAAAGAAACAAAATGAAATGGCTTCACACTGTAATTCACATAAAAGATACAAACTTTTACTATTTTTTTGGCTTAATTAAATATTAATTCTGGGAAAGGGATGTCTTCAAGTATTCAGTTGCGCTGGACTTTTAATTCTTGCATGTCCTTATATGTAACTGTGTATGTATAAATGTGTATACATAACATGCATGACATTGGCATTGGCATAGTAATAAGGAACGAATTCGGGATACCTTTATAACTTCACGTTACTTATGTACATATGTATATGGAACAAGAAATGTGACTGGAGAAAAATATTCCTGTTCTACGATTCAGTCTAACTTCAACTGTGACTACAGACGAAAATAATCGCAGTTTAAGGCGCGTAGCAATTGCACAACTAAAATAGACCGGCAGTATTGACTACTAATATAATCAGGATTTATTGGTGCGATTTTGCTCGCTTTTTAGGCAGCAGTGTTAGTGCTACTTTGCAATAACTACGATTGCTTGAAACTATTTAACACGTGCCCACGACGCCAAGCACAATTTTCAGGTTGGATTTATTTTTTGAAATAAAGTTCTAATCAGGATTTGGTGTATAGGCATAGTCTCATTGTAGTCACAAGAACAATAATCTTAGCTGAACTTCCTCCTTTCCCGTATATTCTTGAGCATATATTCAGACGTGCACATATATATGTAGGTAGTTAGTTAAAGTTATGAAATAAAGATTACTGGTTCCGGTGAGCTCGTGACTGATACCGACAAGGGCGAAAGGTGGATTGACCTTTAACTACCCACAAAATTAATGTACCTACGCACATACCCTGTAATTACCACGGGGGTAAAAGTAAAATTAGGCATCAGCCACTTCATACTCTGAGCTACAAGCTTGTACTTACCTAAATTGAATAAATCTGAATATTAATAAATTATAATTCTTGGTGAATTAATTATGTAACTCCTAGTGAAATACAAAATTTGAAGTGTTTAAACTCAAACCTTGATCCCATTTAAAATAGCTTCTCCACGACGACCGATAATAACACAAAATCTTCAAATACAAGCTACCGAGGTGATTATAGAGAAGTATCATTATGGACATATAAAACATAAGGGCTTCCAAATAAGAATAAACAAATAAATATGCAGCGCTGACACTTTTACGCAGAATTTCCATACGAAATATCTACATATTACATATCTAGATATGACCCATCATTATTTAAATACTCCAGCGCAGTCCTTCCAAATGTTCAGAGATTTGTTTTCCGTCTGCCTTTCTTTTTTTGTCAGCAAATTGAAATTATTGCTGAAGTACCTACAGAATAAATATAATTATTGTTGTCTAAACTGCGTTGTTTATAATTTTTTAAATGTTGAAAGAACATGAAAAAATAAACTTTGCACGCACTGGTTAAAGTTGGATAAAAGTACAATACAATCTGTTTTGATGAGTCGATTTAATTCCTGTTCTACACTCGATTAGCTTTAAAAACGGTGTATTACGTGTCCCAGCTAGGCGTATGTCGACAGCAATTTCATCTTGAAATTTTTCGGTTTTTGAAAAATTCGAAAATGTAGAAACAATACGGGCGAATTTTGGGACAGATATTTATAATCACATGCTGTCTCATATTTCGTCGGTTAAGTTATCCAA
The DNA here is from genome assembly GCA_034695205.1 of Dicyrtoma fusca. Lineage (NCBI taxonomy): Eukaryota > Metazoa > Arthropoda > Collembola > Symphypleona > Dicyrtomidae > Dicyrtoma > Dicyrtoma fusca. The sequence goes on along the minus strand of JAQFZC010000941.1, from coordinate 8,433 downwards.
ATAAGTCCAGAAGCAAAGTGGTTCACATCTACAACATATACCGACGCTGACATGCAAAATGGATACGAACCACTTTGCTTCTAACTCTGGTGCTATTTGGATGTAACCCACTTTGCCTATTAATCGACGATTTATAAGACCCCCATTACAGTTTAGAGTTTGGGTCACCGCGTACGAAAATAAAAAATGTTTCCGTCACTTTTTGATGACACCGAACACGAAAACATGCTTTAAGTTAAATTGGCTGCTGAAAAAAAAAGAAACTTAAACATTTGATTCTTCAAAATGAAAAGACTCCTAGCGGATTTTTGGGGTGCAGACTCCTGTAACCCTAACTTCACTCCTATAGAATTCTAAAATTATCAAAATGGACACTAACGTAGGTTTGCCATTTTGATGTCAAACTAATTATGTATTGACATTAAAAAAGCTCCTCTCTGGCTACACATTTTCCCAAGTACCTATGCACTTCCGTTCGCGAAGAGTGAGCAGACGGTCCATAGTAGCTCACACGATTATTTGACGGCTTCTCGAAGAAGTAAAAGAACCCGCACATTTCTTAATAAAGTGGGGATTCCTCAACAGACAGGAAAGCGGAGGACCATACCCCATGGCATAAATTTTAATTAAATTGTGGCATAAACAGAGGTCAGGAGGTCCTTCACACCCCAAATAAGTGTTTGGTAAAATTACCCTAATACACACTGCACCGTTTTAAAGTTACGTGGACTTACAATCGAGTCTAGGCAGACGACGGCCTCTACGGTATTCCACTGCAGGAATTCGGGATGTCGTTTGAGACCCTGCACCCGGACGTTTTTCTTCCGCTGACCAAGTAGGAATTTCGGTGCTTCACTGAGTGAGTGCTCAAGGAAGAGCATCGCCAGGTGCCAGCCACCATTATCTTCGTTTTGCATTGCTAGCATAGGAAAACTTCGACTTGTTATAATACATAAAGCAGATTGCAATTCAATTATTTAACATTAACTCCACTACTGCCTAACTTGTATGTAGTTGCTTGCGTTCAAACACTATTGAATTCTATATTGTTATTACCACTGTACAATATACAATAATTAACTACTAAATTATTGTTACTAATTTGGCACTTCAACTTCGTATTGGGTAGCCTTTATTTCACCATAATTAACACGCACATAGTACTCAAACCGCAGACTGTATTAAAACCTTAAAATGCAAGAAATGCATGTAATTTTAATTCGTCTGGCTGCAATGAAGTTGTACTTCTTAGGAACAGGAAATCACCAAGGTAGCTCAAATTATGATTTTACGTTTAGTTATCCGCAATTATGCCTTGACATGCATTTAAAGTCAGTTATTATGCTTTATTATGCATTTAAGAATCACGTTTTTATAAGGCAAACTGATTAACACGAATTGTGGGTTCTATTTTGATTTTGGTGTGGCTTTTTGGCATAGGAGAAAACAATTAGTAGATACACTGTCTGGTGACTAGTTCCGTCTGCCGGTGAACCATTGTTAGCAATGAACGGCCGGTGCAGGCACGTGGATTTGCATTAATGACAGTGTTGACGTTTGCCATTTTGTGGGACTCACCCATCCCACTATTGCATTAAAGCAAACGATGATTGTGGGGACCTAGGAAACTAGAAACCCCTCTTTTGAGGTGCTTTATTGACTACTAAATGGTCTTTGGCACTTTCGACAATCACAACTCGCCCCTTAGAAGCATTTCTACTTTTGCTGTTAATTATTTTACGTCTATGAAGCTTTTATTATTAGTTTATTAGTTTTTGTTATAGTTTTTAGTGCATTAAAAGTACAGAGTATGAAATATTTTTTGAAAGAATTTTCTTTAATGCTTGTTAAGTTCAATTATGATTGCATTTTAGCCTTTCATTATGCCTTTATTCCTTTACAAATATTTAATTTTGCTTATTCGAACTTCGATGTGCGTGAGGTTGTATTAGGCACCTATCTGTTGTCCTGACCTTTTTCGGGGACAGTTTTACGATACTAGTAAGTATTGGCTCAAAACCATTATTTAACAATAATAATAATACTTTGTAGGTAGTAAACTGGTTTAAGCCATTTTAAGAGTTTAACTCGGAACAATTAAAATCCTAAGACATTGCGTTGTATACCAATTTCTATAAACGATTCTTGTAATTGTAAGTCTTAAAAAGATTACTCGCGCGGAAAATGTTATGAAGATTTTGAGTAAGTATGATTTTAAAAAGTCAACTAACGTCAGATATAGTTAACGTCACTTAATTTCGTCATGTGCTCAAGTGGATCCGACGATCCGCGTGCTAATTATCTCCCCACTGCAATCTCTCCGTTGATAATGATTAACTTAATACTACGAACTGTGCGTCCTCAATTAGTTTTTAAACTGTAAGGTGTCCTGATTGAATAATTATTCAAGTAATAATAATTCTCACTTTGCTTATCAAGCTGGTGTTAAGGCAGAGTGGTAGACAACCTTTACAGCTTTTTCCTGCTCCGTCATTCGTAATCGTCAGTCGTAATCATGATTCGTGCGGCTGCTTTAATGAACTGTATAGTGTGAGTCAATTGTAATTTATTTTATCTATCTGAATTGTTGATGGCAAAGCACTAGCAGTACCATTGGCTTTTGGTAGTATTAGCATTTGACACTCGTAAAATATTTATGTACGCACTGGCAGTGGCACTGAGTAGACTGATTGTATTGATCAATCGTGTGTATGTAATGCATGTTGTTACATAAAATCAATTTTTCCTACACAGTAATTATATTATTCCTCGCACATCCCCATGTCGCGTGATAGTGCACGTATCTCGTCACCAAGGGAAGAATCAGTGGGGAAATTATAATACCTCCGTCAGTTCCTCAGTCGACCAGTTTGTCTTTAGCATTCTAACGGGAAGGATACCAATTTCAAGTTTTAGAAGCCGAGACAGGCAGACATAAGAGAGCTAATTATTCGCTACTAAAATGTAGCTGCTTTTAATTTGTAGATCGGATTGCATGTGCATACGACTACGAATACGATTAACCGAATCATATATCCAAAAGGAAAAACCTAACACCGCTGAAAAAAGTTACCCTATCAAATCCTACACAGCCGTTTAGAAGCTGGCCCTGTTTTTAAGTCTTTTGAAATTTATTTTGAGACAGATGAAAATCGATCTATTGTTAGGTCGACATATGACAGAGACGAATTCCATTCAAAATTAAAATCGAGAGCCCAAAGTCAATAAGCATCGCGTCTGCTCTGAAGCAGTTTCAACAACTCCATTACGATCCATCCATGAATCGTGTTTAATTTTCCATTTACAATTTATATTTACTGCTAGAGCTATAAAAAATTACCATCATTTTAATGGGCTGAGTTCTCTTTGCTGTAGTTTTCCACGACTGCCCCAGTCATCCGCGTGCCGTGGTAAATACACACGAGAGCGAAAATAGGAGAGGGCTTTAGAGGAATAGAATCCACAGAAATCGTAACAACAACAGTGACGTAAAGGTAGACAATAATTATTTGCAAATTTACAATGAAACATGTTTTATTCATTATTTTTCCTTTGGAAATTAATGTGCGATGTAGTTTGCGATTTGTTCTTGTGTGCAATGAGTGAGGTTTGTCGGTACAAGAACGAGTCCCAGTATAATTCGATCCTGAAGTGTTGTTTTCAATGCATTGGATTAATTCATAATTATTTGTGTAACTTGCGAGTGAATTGAAAAGTGTTTAGGATGAGACGAGGAATAATTAAAGGAGTAATAATTGTTACTATGTCAAAAGTGAGTAAAGGACATTTTGTTTCCTGTGATTTTATAGGAAGGTCTGTGAAGATGTCGCGGTGCTTCTGCAAATATTTTGCCTTCTGCCTTTACAGTGTCATTTTATTCTCTTCGGCAAATTCGGGCACATTGGCTAAGGTTTTAAATTATGAAGAAAATCAGGACTACACTAGCTTTGTTTTGGATACAACCACAGGTTAGAGATTTTTTGTAATTACCTGTTTTAAATTAGCGTATATGTCAAGGCTGTTGGCTTTATATTCTGATGAGTAATGTGACTCTAATTTAAAAACGTTTGTAATTTTAAATTTGCATGTTGTTTTGCATTTAATTAAGGGATTAAGTATTATTTTTGTGTACTCAATTATAGAATCAGTATTAGGAACGGAGAATTTAGAAATTAAAACAACTCCTGAGCCGGACTCAGAAATTTCTAACAAGTTGGAACAGGTCACAGTTACCACTGCAGAGATTGGAATTGAAACAACTACAAGTGCTGCTGTACAGTCTGAAAAGGATATTATTGAAGATGCAGTTAAAGATTCAAGTAAGTTATACGCTGTAAAATTAGAAGTATTAAAACAGAAAGTGGGAAGTAAAGTAGGTGCACAGTGTATATTGTATGTAGGTATTATTTATTCTTATTGTTCTACGGATCTCTAGTTAGTTACTGCACTCTACCAAACCACCTTTTCTGAAACTGAACGTAAAAAGTGTATCCATTTATAGCAGCCAAAACTCCACCATAAGGATGGATTTCAGATAAGTAAGTAAGTAAGGATAAAGAATTACCATGGGCTCAATGTGGACCTCATCATATGATGAGGTTACAGCCCATAACTGATGGGTTCCAAGGCAAGCGGTAACAACTTCGAAAACTGTATCTTCGAAGCCACATCTTCGAAACTGTTCTTCGAAAATCGTATCTTCGAGAGACAATACCTTCGAAAACTTGATTTTCGAAAACCAAGAGTATCGGTAGCAAAATCCATTGAGCCGTCCTATGTTTCAATACGTACTTCTTTAGAATTTTCAAACTACAAACTTTAAGAATTTTGAAGGATGCAAAAGGGCTCCAAAATACCTTAAAATAGTGAACGAGCTTTATTTATTCATGCAGGTAGACCTTGGTAAAGACGGAATGTGTAACACGTGTGTAGGTAAAACAATTTAAAACATTACAATCATACCTTACAGAATATTGTTCCTGTGATTCTTGCATACAGAATCCTTAAAGTTAAATGGCACGAAGAAAAACTTGGGAATCTTAAAAATAAACGGTAAAAAATAATTCAAACTGCAAACTGCATTAGTAACATAAACCATTAAAAAATTAAATTAAAATCAATTGAAATTTAATTAAAATGATGATTAAAAGTACAAATTATAATAAGGAAACTGGTCAAATACTTCGTAAACGCTACATTTGATTTTCAAAAACTATATCTTCAATAGATAAGGTTTTTAAATGAAGAAATCATCAAAAGCTGTTCAAAGAAAAAATGCTAAATTGTCGATAAATGGGAAAAGAAATTATATAAATACAATGCACTTTGTCAGAGACGTGTTCAAATGCCGATCTTTGGTAGTAGTGTACTAAAAGTTACTAAAAGCAGTAGTGTATTTAAGATAAATTTTAATTTGATTTTTCAATGTTTTATGCTACTAATGCTATTAAGATATATATTTTTCGAAGAAGTCCTTTCGAAGATATGGTTTCGAAGCTATAGTTTGCGAAGTTGTTACCGTCTTCCTTATAATTATCCCTTTCTTCGTTTCGTCGAATTCTGTAGTATAGAATTGAAGTTTTATTATTTTATTTTAGGCTAATTTGGATAATGTGCCACTTTATAGTTTACCCAAGGTAATTAACTTCAACTCATTTCTTAAAGTAATTTTTTCTAACTGCGACTTTTCTTGAATCGGTTTGGCTTTGTAGATATGACGGTGCTAATAATCGGAATCCTGTTTGCGATGACAATGATTGTAAAAGGAGCCCCGGTTATTATCGCCTACGCAATTCCATACTTTACTAACAATCCTATCACAAACCCCGGAGACTTTGAAGATAAACACAAACAGAAGGCTGATGAGTCAGACGATATTTCATCCATAGAAAACGAACACCAAGAGGAAAAGGACCAGGAAGACTTAAAAGAAATTAAAATTATTAGTGGGAACGAAATCGTTGTAAATCTTCGTCTAAATGAAATAATCCCAGAAATTCATTCATCAAGTTTAAAGAATGCTGAGAAAACAATATAAATAGAAATGTTTAAAGTTAACACGGTTTAATATGTCAAGGACGTAATAATTTACTTACACTTGCTTGTTACCTGTTGCTAGCTTTTGAAATTGTGATAAAAATTGGCTTGTAATTCCATGTCACATAGTTCGCTGGTAATTACTACTAATGTGCAACTGACTGAATTTAATGTTCATGGGGGTTACCTAAATGCATGTGTTGTGGTCCAATCGCTATGCTGGCACACAAATGATATAAACAGTACTGTATGAGAATTATATAATGTGAAAGTAGGATGGTTATTTTACACTAAAGTGTTTGTTATTTCACTAACTTATGTATTTTTATATAATATAGTGTCTTTAACATTTTAGAAAGATTGCGGCACAAATAAGTTGTGCGAACTGTTGTGCGCGGCAAAGAATAGTAAGTTAGTCCTGTTCCGTAACCCCTGTTTTTTTGGTATTTCGACAACTGACTCGTTGCCCTTTTGTTTCTTGATGATAAGGTTGAAGGTAACAATAAACTGAACATCTGTGTGTTACAAGAAGCGTTAAAGTTAAGTACAGTCGAAATTACATTTTCTGCCTTAAAGGAGGTAAAAATGACTTCTTCATGCTGCTACAGTAGTAATACAGTCAACTGGCATAGCATACTGCAACAAAAAGTTTGGAAAATGCATCTGGTCGGGTTGGTTCATTCAAAGTAATAAAAATCGTGTGGAACATCAAATTGTTTATTATTAACGAGGCTTACATTTCATCCAATTTTAGTAAACTAAAAAACACATAATATGTCGTAGCCCACAACGACCTTAGTCCCTGGCACCTATGGACTGGTCCAAAGATGGTTCCTCAGGACAAGTTCACGAGATCATCCACTTTTAGTCCACAACACCAACAGTCCAAACATATCTCGCTACTCATGCACACTGCTGCAATTTTTCGGTGTTCTTAATGAGTTTTTTCGTTTATTGCATGCGTACGGACGGTGATACGAGCCGAATGAATTTATTACATGAATGTGCGGTACAACAGGTCAAATTACAATGGACGCAAAGATGTATGCAAACTGAAATGAGTTTTACGTAGACGAGTTAACTGGCCCTGCAATTCTGAATTTATTTGAATTCACTAGTGGGTTTTCACAACGGTATGACATGAAACAAAAAGGCGAAGCAAGCCCATTATATACACCTACATGATCACCCAATTTATCTCTCATTGTTGTCACATTTACAGTTACTTTCCAACGCAAATAATAAACTAGACCTTAAGAATACGATAAGCGTAACATCATAAGTCAAGTAACGAAAATAAGGACAAATTACTCCGCCAGAAGCAGTGTTAGACTTTGATACATAACGATATCTCTCTTGTAAGTGGCTCTTCCACCGTGGCTTAAGGAATAAAACAAACATGTAGTGTGTAATTAATAATAATATGTGTAACAATACTGACGAAACTCGTTGTATCAAAAATGTGCATATGACAATTGAAAGTTCTCTTTTTCTTTTAAATCGTGATAATTTTATGAAAACAGATTCTGGTTCCTCCCAGCATTATGTTGACCGTTGCCCACTTTTCTTGTGAGATGGCCCATTTTCACTGCAGCTTTTATCAAACAAACGTTTTCTAGACTCTTGCTTATATAATTGGAGTTAAGGCCTTCTAGAGCCTTCAAACAGATCATATTCTACGTCATTAGGAAACAAGAACTTATTTCGAGTTATATCTTATTTTGAGCAATTCGTCCATAAACACAGAGGGTTAGGTGGATGCCACGTTTTCCATTGCAGCATGTTGGTTGAATGAATAACTAAGTCTAATATAGTAAATTCTGTAGCTATGTAGGTAGATTATTCTTTATCTAATTCTGTTATCCAAACTAACAACAACGTTATAATTTTATTTTACCATTATGTTATTATGTAACCAACACGCGGTTTCTCCGTAGGCATACTGGTTAATTAATTAGTTTTTAGTTTTATGTATACCCTGAAATAATGCTGTAGCCGGAATGCTGACGCCCAAAATATCGACACCAAAATGCCACCGAAGGCCGAACTATAATGCAGCTGCTGAAACATCGCTATGGAAAACTTGCTGCGGGGCAAACATGTCCCTAAGACATAATATCGCCGAACAATCCCGCAGTCCAACCCTCTGTCGAAATTTGCCGCGTTAAGTGTGATTAAATCTTGGAGGGCAGTAAAGGGGCCCACAATTGGGTCCCTTTTCCAGTTATGTCGGTATGAACATACACATAAAAAACAAATATTAATTGGCACAACAGTAGCAGCTTAATTACTTCGGCATGTGGAAGCAGGCGTGCTTGGATGAGCGGTTAGGACTGCAGACTGGAATGGAAATTTCCAGCCTCAGACCGAAGCTTCAATCCTCGGTCACTGCCTGCT
>JAQFZC010000940.1:0-37179 GCA_034695205.1 Dicyrtoma fusca | reverse complement strand
ATTCCAAAATTTCAAAATTCCAAAATTCCAAAATTCCAAAATTCCAAAAATCCAGGGTTAGGGTGGTCAGGGTCCAGCCGAGGGACAATGACAAAGTGGCAATACAATAGAATTCATGCCACGTGCGTTAAGTGACGTCGATGTTTGCAGTGCCGCAGAAACGTCTCCTTCGTCGATCACTTGATTTGGCAGGAGCCCAATGAAGAGCTTCCTTGGAAAACATAAGGCAGAAGAATTATTTATTCGGATCCAGAATAAAAAAATCTAAAAAGTGTAACCCAGTTGAGAATCTCTCTTCTGTGCACTGCACACTAGTATTTATTTAGTAGAACGATTTCAAGATTGTAATTTGTAATTTGTAATGTTAGTTGAGAGCAGTGCAGTTATTTAAACTCGGATTTGTAAAGTTGTATGTGCGTAGCAGCTAGCAGGATACGAGTAAGTCAGTGTACTTATAATTCTGTATCTGTACCCTGAAATTATTTATCATGCTAACAATTAAAAGCTGCAAATTATCTAGTGCAGCTATTCTGTGGCGTTAATCTTTTTAATTGGGTCATTGTTGATTGTATTATTGATTGTTCATAGACAATTAATAGTAGAGCAATTAATTCTGGTGTCCGGTGAGCAGACAGTTTTAAGGAGTTTTATTTACTTTGATTTTGATTATAAAAGAGTATTCTAGTTCATAGTTTGAAGTTAGTAACACTAACTAGCATTTTTTTATGATGAAGTAGTTCAGTATACGTGGAACATTAGGCAATAGGTAGGGAAGTTTTGTAAGTAACTGACTTGCATTTTTTTAAAACGTCAAACTAGACGTTTAGTACTATGTACATGCATAATGTTTGTGATTTCTTCATTATTAAATTATTGGAATTTAATAAAACTTTTCCGTCATCCATCATTTGTCATTGATTCCTTTGTTATTATACTAATGAATCAAATGAATGACGGACTAAATGATGAATGATGGAAAATTACAGGCATTAATCCACAATAGTCATTTACGGTATAATTTCGAATGTTCTAAGTTATAATTCAAGAAGTATGTAATTTTAAAGCACCTGTAATTGCCAGTGATCCAGTTAGTTTAGGTTAATTTTAAATTTAATAATATAGGTAATCATATTTAGATCCGTAAAGTTCATTCTGATTTTGTATTCATAATTTATTAGGTATTTTATAGGTAATAGGTCTGTAGGTATATCTAGTTCTGTAATGTTTCGTGATTCACTTCATGCTTTAATTTCTAAATTGAATACGTAAAGTATAATCATGAGCATTAAGTTACGTTGACATTTTACTTATTGACATTATAGAGGTCGAGTGTATGCTGACCCTATTCTTGAGGTTTCGGTTTAGGGAGTAAGAAACGATTGAGTTCATGTACATTCTGATCGTAAACCTAAACCAAAACGTCAAAAATTGGGTCATCAATATAATATAAATTCAATATGGATTCCTTACATTAGTTCTGCTTTTGTTTCAGAGAGCTTACCTGGCCCGTGGACGAAAGTTAAAGTCAAGCCACACAAACTAGGACGTCTTTAAACTGACCCTAAACATGGAGACTCCAGTGACACAAACAGAACCAGATGAGATGCCATCAACTTCTGCTAAAAGCAGTAGTAGCAGTAGTGGTGGGGGCAGTTTTGACTCTACCTCGAAGAAACCTAAAGAACCTGAGGTGAAAAGACCAGATCTCGATGATGACTCGGATGAGGACAAGGATAACAAAGAAGATGCAAAGACGTTTGAGTGCAATATTTGTTTGGACGTGGCCAAAGATGCTGTAGTGAGTCATTGTGGACATTTATTTTGTTGGCCATGTCTTCATCAATGGTTAGAAACCCGTCCAAATCGTCAGTCTTGTCCAGTTTGTAAAGCAGCCATTTCACGAGACAAAGTCATTCCTTTATATGGTCGAGGGGGGTCAGGGAAAGATCCCAGATCCAAAGTTCCTCCCCGACCCACACCAACTCGCACGGAACAACCAGAAAATAATCGGTTTACTTGGGGCGGTGGCAACGACGGTGGACCGGGTAGCTTCCATTTGAGTTTTGGCATTGGTGCATTTCCTTTCGGCTTCTTTGCATCAGCTTTTAATTGGGGACAAGCTGGACAAGCCGGAATGAACCAATTTAACCCTCCTCTGGAAGAACAAGAATTCCTTTCCAAGATCTTCTTATGGGTTGCCCTTGTTTTCATCGTTTGGCTACTTCTAGCTTAGAAGTGTGGACCATCATCGCCGCAGAATTCACGCTTCGAATCGAATCGAGTAGGTTAATTGTATCAGTAGAAGCTGTCATATTTTTTGTGGGAGGAGTGTAATTGTAATCCTTTTAAAATTATACAGAAGTATATGAATTTAATTAGCTTATTCAACAAAAAGAATTAAACATCATCAGCCTCGTTTGTATAATATTAATTTAATTCGTCGTACCTTCACAAAGGGTTCTCTTCTACCTGCGTAATTGTACCAACAAATTTAGTAAGTAATTAATTCTTCGAAAAGTTTTGTAAATGTATGTCACGTTTAGGATTATTTACTGGAAATCGTTATTAAAATGGTTTTTACTTAAAGATTGTAAATTTTTTTCTGTATGAATTAAATACTAAGGAATCATGGAGATCCAGTTTTAGAATGATTCATACGATAAGTCTAGTATTAACTTGGGTGTGTTGGATTTTCTGTTTCCTCTTGAATTGTCAGTTATTTTTCCGTGCGGCTAACAATGTGAATCGCCCTTTACGAAAGACTTCCCTTTTGAGATTGTTTCGGAAAACCTACTGCCTCACCCTCATTCATCGTAAATAACTGTGGACTACAATACTATTTTAATGTTAATGTTAATCATGTAACATTGTCATTATTTTGTACATCAAATATCCTTTCGAATTTTCTGCGAAAAGACGTCTTGTTGTGAAATATTTCTGTGGAGATTCGAAAGTTGTATCGTCATTTCAAAACAGTATCTTCACATCGTGTATTCCACACTTTTATTTTAATTACTGTACCGTCAAAGACCAGAGACCACTATAGTTAGTGTGCATTATATTATATAATTATATAAAATTCATTGTGTATTTAAACTTAATAATTAAATAAAATATAAAATAAAATGTCCCAAATGTTTCGTACACAAAAATAAGAATACATACTTTTAATTCATATTCATACAAGTGAATATTTATTTATAAATTTTCGTATTCGTACTCACACACTTTTGCTCCGTGAAAGCGGGAACAAGAACCATTTTTTTTTCACGCGGATAGTCAGAATTCACACAGTGAGGTATCTTTCAAACAAGTTGTAAGTTAATTAATTTTTTTTAGTTCAGTTTTCGGGTCTTATTCTGGAATGATTATTTAAGTATAACAATTAAAACTAAACAGGCGCGCAATTGCAATACCGAAGTTACTACAGAAAAATTAAAAATACAAGGTATTTTTTGACTGCTACAAACATGACAAGGGTTAATTGCTAATAATACATTTATATTATTATTTTTCTAAATATTCAAACCTTTTAATTGAAATATACATAAAGTAATCATACTGTAACTTACGATTACATTAAGTTGTTTGCACTATTCTGTCACCCTCAACAAGTTAACCGTGAAGAACTAATATACAACACACCTTGCGAACAGAAGTTTTAATGTGAATGAAAAGTGTGTAGATTACTTAATTATTATAATTATTAACTGTGTAGTTTGAAAAAACGTTTCAGAGTAACAAGTAGTGCTTAGAGAAAACTACGGTGGATATAACTATAGTTTCGATTTGTGTTATAAATTAAATTTAAGGATACCTACATGCTATGATACAATGTTTGCTATTTTCACAGTTTCATAATTTTGGTTACACACTCGTTTTGCAATTCGCACAACTTCTAGTGTTGCAGTAATCATGTAGTATGTATATATGAATGTTGTAATTTAAGTGTTTACCCTGGCTGAGATGGAGTCTTAATTCAATTCAATCCAATACATTTTAGGTCACAATTCTACTATTAACTTTTGGCTTAGCGTTTGATGACGATATTTGATATTTTGACGAAGATGGTAATTAAAATACAATGTATATTACATACGGTACAATCTAACAAATCATATGCATAGTAATCAGTAGTACTCTTAAGGTTAAAATTAAAAGTTTAGGAAGACGTTATTTAGACACGTTTTCGATCCGATAGGACTCGTGTAATACATCCAATGCCACCAACGGCAAAAGTTTTTTCATGCCATGACAAGAGGTGTGAACTGGAGCCTTCCGTGGGAACCTCAAAGCCTCGGTAAATATATTTCATAAGAATGTCCACTTGGTCAGGTTCTAAAGACTGAATAACTTCTTCCATTTGTGACGATTTGATTGCCATCAGCGCTCGAAGGGTCACCGACATTGCATTGTCCTACAAACAAATAAATCCAGAATGTTCAGCAATTACAAGTTGTGTCAAAAGACTGCCATATAAATAAATAGTAAGTTAGGATTTTAAAAGTTGAAACTCGTATGTTGTAAGCAGGCAACTTTGAACTTACTTTGACTTGTTGACTTTTGGAACCTAAAGGCGCATTGCGGAGGCAGTTTCTTAAGGCGTCACCACCTTTCCCTTGGTTGAGCAATAGAGTGATTTCATTTTCATCTGGACCAGATATCGGTGATTGCAATTCTACAGGTTCTTCTTCTTTATAATTATCTTCATTGTACTCATCTACATCAATTTTACGAAATGCCGCACTTCTCGTATTTTTGGCCATTGCCTACTCCCTATATTTTCTCTGCTAGCTTCCAATTTCTCAAATATATGACCAACACGTCCTAAAGTCTTCTTTTTTACTCGCAATTGCCAACTCCAAAATCTCGTCGTCGTAACCACACGTACGTTTCTATTCCAGTTCCGTTTGTCCACCGTCTCGTCCTGGACTTCCTTAAATGTCAAAACAGATTTAAACCAGCAAATTAAAACAAAACCCTTTCTCTTACACAATATTATTCTCCACCTCCACATTACTCAATCATGTCAATCATCAATTATCCACAAATACCTACAACCTACCAATAACCAATTAAGTCATTAAGTCATCAGTATAATTACATAAATGACATTACACAACTTATACGCTGCGTTGTAATCAATAGTTAAAATTAAAAGTGCAGCTTCCGCCAACAACTTCCTTCCTCTAACTAAACTAGTAAGTAACTTGAGTGCGTAATTATTAATTATCTACAATCTCCGAATAATGAATAATGGCAACTACCATACAACTACTGTACCGAAACAAAAACTATGCTTAGTGCTTGGCTTTTACTACCAACTACTACACAATCCCCTATTCTATTTTCTATTCATACACTATTCATACAAAAAAAAATAATAAATTCATTAGCTACAATCAAATGTCTCCTGTCCAAATGTCAAGACTAGAATTCTAATTCTGAGTTCATAGTCTTTCCAGCTATCACTTTGACCGACTTTTCTGTTAATCCGTGAATCAAGAGTGTAAGGAAGGGCTAATTAAATCATAATTATTAAATACAAATAATTTACGAACCAGTCAAAATTGAATGGAGGGTCTTTTGTAGGTGTCAGAAAGTCGGATGCACAACTAAGAAGGGAGGGCCGGGCCAGACCTGACGAGAGAGAGACCAGCCGAAGAGGAGACAGGCAGGATAATAATGATTGTGTGTAATACTGCAAGTTTAACTGAAGTACACAAGAAGACTGATAAAAAGGACTTTGACGTTGATGACGAACCTAACGGCGGTGACGAGTGACGCTGCTGATGACAAAAAGTCAGTCAAGTAAAGTTAACTTGTTAAAAATATGTAAATGGCCCACCCCCGGTCCGGTGGTAGTGTGTGTGTACTTAAATATTTTATATTTGCGGATTCTTGCCTCTTTTCCTTGTGTGGGGCTCTACGACGGCTCGGCTGCCTTTCCTCTACATTGAATGCATTTCGACTCTTTCATTCTGCCTTTTTGATTTCAACGAAAGAACGGAGAAACCAAGGAATAAATGTTGAATCGTTGAATGTGCCCACACTGCGAATTTTAGTCCACTCACTGTCACTCGGTTCCCTTCCTTGTACTTGGAAGAATTCAGAATCTCGCAAAGAAGGGTGCAAAATATTCTATCTACGTTCCTCCAAGGCGGAAAGTTGCTAATTGTAATTAAAGTTGTATTTGTTTTTGCATCTAGTTGCACAGGGAATTGGTAGAAGGTACGCCAGCCATTTCATAGAGAGCGAAAAAGTGTCAGATTGTGAGCCAGGGAGGATGGACGAGCGAGCGAGCAACTCGCTGTCGCTGGGGCTCCCATGGGACAAGTGGCCCACTAGGCGCCATCTTCTGCGTCAGAGTCGTAGACGTGGGCCAGTCGGCGAGCAGAGAACCACCACACATACAGACACAGCTTTCAGTCCAGGCAAGATTTTGGTCGTGACGGAGGTTCATCCAAAAATCCCTCAAAATGGTAAGTATTTCCAAATTTGTACTCATTTTTATCAAAATTGTAACCAATTCAATTGTTGAGGCTTCCATGTCACTCCATTGTTGGCATTTTTGGGTTTGATTTTGTCTCTTGAAGTAAAGAGTTGAAAAATACGAATTTACGGCAGCCGTCCTAAAGCGGTGCGGTGTGTACGGTGCACGGTTGTGTGTCTTGTGTGCCTTCCATTAGCGCGAGCTTCGAATGACTGCATGCTTTTATTTTCAAAATTTTTGGGATCTCTGACTGATGAACTTCAGAATTTCGAAATTTTGAAATTGTTTTTAGTTACTGTGTTTATGTTAAATATTACATGATGTAATTATTATGAATTTATAGGTGAAAGTTAAGTGTTCAGAATTGAGAACGAAGAAGAAGGAGGAGCTGACCAAGCAGCTTGAGGATCTCAAAGGAGAACTTCAGAGTCTTCGAGTGGCTAAGGTCACCGGAGGAGCTGCTTCCAAGCTTTCCAAAATGTAAGAATTTTTCGAGACAAAATAAGTTGTATAGTTATATGAGCCAAGCTGATCGTCGTGGTTAGTTTATTTGTAATATTATTTAATTGTGGAGTTTTGACTAATTTTTTTAATATAATTTTTACTTCTGTCTTCCAGCCGCGTCGTAAGGAAAGCCGTAGCACGTGTGTATATTGTTATGCACCAAAAACAGAAGGAAAATTTAAGAAAGTTTTACAAGGTATGGTGAACTTAAGTGAACATTAAGTAGATGCATTTTTAGTTTTTCCAAGTACATGGCATTGTAAGCGTTAGGGAAAATGCCAGTTATGTATTTCCTAAGGGGTTGTTCCGCGCTCTGGATCATAATGTGAATATAATTTATGAATTTCAGAACAAGAGCCGTAAGCCCTTAGACCTTCGTCCCAAGAAGACCCGTGCAAAGAGGCGTGAGCTGACCAAACATGAGCAGAACCTTAAGACACCCAAACAACTGAAAAAACTCCGAAGCTTCCCAGCCAGAGTTTATGCCGTCAAAGCATAATTATAATTAGCTATTTGACAAGTTGTGTTTCTTAACATCAAATAAATTTTCGCGAATGGGTTCTTACAGATACTAAACAGTGTGTGTGCTCTGCGCAAGTGCTTTTTTTATTCTTTTATTACTGCATCCATTGCATATCTGCTCAACTTTGAAGGAAGTGGAGTTTTTCAGACTAGTTTTCTTAGGTGCCTTGTAGGAAAATTAATGGAGTTTAAAAAAAAATGCATATTCGTATAAGGAGCTCATAAAATATGGAGATATAGATACTTCCTTTTAATTTTTGAAATTAAATATCTAAGAAATACACTGAATTGGTTTTGTTATTTGCACCATTTGAACACGTTTACATTTTAGCTCTTGTAAGTATTAGGCTTGACGGCAAACACCCACACAGGATATAAATCACGAGGAAAATTCTTTTGTTTGACATACTGCAGCACTTTCATGTCAGCTTTTTTAAATATGTCAATAAATGCATTAAATGATCTGGTGACTGAAGAGTCTTCCTTGTCAACATCTGATACGTTCCCCCTTGTCGTGTTCTCCTTTACCACCATTATACCCTTAGGAAGTAACGCAGCACTGTTGACAAAAAAAAAAGAATGTTTCATGAGGCAATTCGGGTACCGTCAACGTAGTTGCCGTTTATACCGTATTTTTCAGTAGGTCGAGTAATACTAACCTGCATCTTTGTAAGAACTGGAGCAAGTCATCATCCGTCATGTAGCACAGGACCCATTGACACCAAATCACATCATAGGTACTGGGCTGTGGAACAAATGCTTGAAGTCCGCAGCAAAAGAATTCACCGACTTTTCCTACTTTAGAGCTTTCGTCCTTCAAATTATCTTTTGCCTGTTCAATAAATTTTGGATCTTGATCAACCAAGTCGGTGATTTTGAAGAATCGTTGGAGGAGGTTCTTAGTTATCCGTCCAATTCCAGCTCCACAGTCCAAGGCCCTCGTTGTTCCCGGTGCTTCAGGTAACTGTATGTATCAAGAGATCGTATGTCATTATTCCAATATAGTGGTCTCGTTCACAAACTTGAAAACTATTTAAAGTTTAGACTGTCACCTTCAAAATTGACTTCAAAAATTGCTCTGAATTTTGTATTTCAATCCTTGACAGATGACCCAGACCACCCAGCATCCCATCGTCAGTAGCATCTTGAGCTGACCAGTATTTGGCTCCTCCGGAGTAAAACATTTGTTCCGTCTGTCCTTCGATGGGAACCCGCTTCCCCAAGCTAACTGGAATCGAACCCGAGAGTCCACTGTCCGTGTCCATGGATGATTCCACAACTTCGCTGTCTTTGTCAGTCATTTTAAGTAAAATTGCCTGCTCGCAACCATAATAATAATAAATAGCCTTATCATTAATAAGCAACACGTACAACTCTTGCTACTGATCTAAACTTACATCAAGCACCTATTGCGAAGAAGAACGGTCGAAGCCGATAGCCTGACAATAACTCGGTTAAGCAGAATCTATAAGGATGATCTTATTGCCTTCTCGAATGTAAGAGATATGAAGAATGAGTACAAAATATCATGCGACAAATAAAGACAGTAATGATAAATTAACAGCATTAAAATCAGCGGATATTTCCAAAAACGCAACTGTATTTTTTATTTACTTTTGATATTCACGCCAGACGAGTGTTTCATACAAATACTGCATTACAAATTACGATTACATTCGCCCTTACGAAATCACTTCCAAATATATCGTTTTTTTTGTGAACTTTTAATGTAAATTTCCTGCAATTAGCATTATTCTGACCAATTAGCGATTACAGTAATTAACTGTTACAGTTTTACTTTCCACACGGAAATAACACCTTAAACTTATGTAAAGAATCTCTATTATTCTTACTATTACTCTTATTGTACTTATATAGGTGTCTTAAGCTAAAAATTAAAGTAATATCCAATTAAATAGAAAGCTTACATGATCGCCACTCCCCTATTATATAATAACTATTTTAGTAATTATACGAGAAAATAATCACACAAATGTAAAATGCAAAGTGTTCCAGTAATCAGAGTAAAGTCTAATGTAATTAACTATTACAAGAATAATTGTTAAGCATTACATCACCGTTTGTAGTAGTCGATAAATCAAAGTATCATAGAACTAATAATTATTAATAATTACTATAGTAGTATAAAAAATGTAGGTGATATAGATGAACTGACAACCGCCCTTGAACTCACGGTTCTCCAAAAAATCAAAATGAATGGTAATAATCTAAATATCCAATAATAAAACACCGGAGTCCAAGGAGAAAATATTTAGCAATTCTTCCAGGCTGACGAACCTGAAAATACAAAATAAATCAGCACATTAATCCAATGGACAGGCAATAAAAGCATCCTCATAGAAGAATCAAAATACACGAAAAATTCTAAACCTGTAATATTATAAGTCCACAAAATGTGGTAGATTTACATCCACAGGAAGTATATACAACTGGGTTTATTTCTTTCGAAATATTAAATAACACGCATACCAACTTCATGGAGAAACACATGTACATCGCTAATACCTGATAAGTCCCAGTGTCTTTAGAATAACAAGTAAGGGAAGAAATAAAAGTTCACCTGAAGTATAATTTATTTGGGTGGCTCGGCAGCAACAGCTTCCGGAGCTGCTACCTCCTTCGAGGAATGCCCATTGGAACTGACAGCGGTATCAAAAGTGAGATTTGTGCAGGCTTTCTTTGATGGTGGCTCAACAGCTGCCTCGGCCGTCCCGGTACCCGCTCCACTACTGGGCTCCTCAGGCTCTACTTTCTTCCTCTTTTTAACCAAATGTGAAATATCATTAGCAATGGGAGGATTGGGGTTCTTCACGGGACTGTTCCGCTTGATCATTTCCTCTTCGATTTTTTCTTCTTCCGCAGCTTTCTCCGCATCCTTTTCCTGCTCTAGCGTATCGCTTATCTTCTCTTCCAACTCTGGTACCAGATCAGACAAGTCTAGTATTTCTTTCTCCAATGCATCCGGACCCTCGCCATTCTGACCATCTGCTTTAGCCTTATTCTCTTCAACTTGTTTCTTGAGATTCTCAATGCGACCCCGAATGATTTTAACGGACTCTCTCAATGAGTCTACACTTTCTTGGTAATTCTTAGCTAAACTATGAGCAATCCCCATATGGAAATGAACTTGGGCGATGTCTCGACTGTCTGGAGCCTCGAATTCAGTGTACATTGCAAGGGCAGTTTTGAAATCTCCGATGGCTTGTGGATAGATTTCCGACTCCGTTCCTACCTCACCTAGAAGGGAGTGTGTTTCTGCCAATTTAGATTTCAAGTCTTTCAGGGATTGTTCAACCTTTTCACGCTCTTCCAGCGTCTCAGATTCTAAAGTCTTTTTCAAACTTTCAATTTGTTTCATGTAGCCTAATTTTGCAATCTCTAGTACTTCCCAGGCCAATTCCAAATTGCTCAATTCTTCCTCTGGACTTTCTTCAGTCTCCGCGACGCCTTTGCTGGTGGAGGGCTTTTCATCATCTACGGGTAACAGGGTGCTGGAGCTCGCACTGGAACTGGGTCCATGTCCGTTGGTTACTGGACTTGGGACGTTTATATCCTCTTCGTTAAGGGTAACTTCCGCATCCATTTTGTCCTCTTCATCAGCTTTAGCATCAGCGTCATTCTCATTTTCGTCGGGGACTTCCATTTTATCCGCATCCGCACTGGCATCATCACTTTCGTCCTTTTTTTCCCCTTTTTCTTTCTCATCCTCCTCTTCACCGTCCTCGTCCTCACTTTCCTCAGTGTCTTCGTCGCCGGACTGGACCTCTCCCCCTGCAGGAGGAGCATCAAACACGGCCAAATCCAAACGTGCTTGATCCAAAAGAGCTTTCCCGTAGAAAAAATGAGCTTCGGCGTGTTCACTTGCAGTAGAGAGGGGCCCATAAACTTCTGAAAGGATTCGGCAAGCATCACCCAGTGCGGCACAAGCTAACGTTGCATCCTTCATGAGATAATGACGCTTCCCTTGTACGAGAGCATTCAGGGCTTTTTTGATAACGGCGTCCTTGCCCTCACCGTCAGAAACGGACGACGATGACCCGGGCTGAGCTGCTGAAGGTTCATCAGTTGGAACAGCTTTTGCTGTTGGTGACGCTGCCGCCGTCGCGGCTGCTGTGCTCTCCATGGCAACGTCTGCTCCGGATGGGATTTTGGTTTCCGCTTCTTCTTGAACCATCTCGTGTCCAATTTTCTTTATCAATGAAACAAGCTGCCTTTGCCTACGGTTTGAAAAAGTTGCCTTCATGAAGTTGATTGCGATTTGAATTTGAAGATCAATGCAAAATGCGAATAAAATGTAAACCACTAACTGTACGACAGCTTCCGATGAAATTTCTACAATGTCGATAAATGTCTCAGAACTGGGAGTTTTACAGTAATACGAGTTTCGTCTGGTTTATATATACATACTATTAAAAGTAATAAATAGCTACCTATTCCGAAATCCAAATGCTAGTTGAAGGAAGGCTCCCGTCTAATTTTCATTTGAGCAGGCAATGAGATCAAAGACTTGAGAACTTGAAACGCAAGTTGAAAGGCGAAAGACAAATAGGTATGCAAAATATGCTTGGAGCTAACTTTTACACAGGTCATAAGGCGATTTATACGTGCATCATTTTCAGTAGACCGTACTACGTGGATGTGTACCACGTTCTACTACAGTAAAACGACAGTAGCTTAATTCCAATATTTGATAAATTCCAATCCAATAGTTGTAAAGAATTTAGGTACCGCATGCCAATTTGCGTAATTATTCAATATCCATATCTCAAAACACATGCTCGAATAACCCACTAACTCCTATAATTAAATTCTGTATCACCTAGAATCCAGAAACTGATGCTTTTTATGTAAATAATCAAAATTTACAATTTAGCAATTTCTACAATGCCTTGTCATTTACATTGAAATTCACAAAAAAACAGGTAGTACATTCAAATGTTTCAAATAATGGAACAGGGGGCAAAACGCCCCACAACGGGGCAAAACGTTCCATAGGCGGGCAGCATTAACCCAGCCGGGGTGTTTTGCCCCGCTGCGAGGCAATTTGCCCCTTGTTCCATTAGGTAAATACTTTATCAAATCAAAACAGTATATGTACAAAAGCAAATGGCAGTCCACACAAAGACCTAGAAGGCTGTAAACAGTAATAACAACAGTTGACTGATAGTACGAGATGATGATGATGTTGATACCTACACGATATAAATTAATTATTTTTATATCCAGTATGAGTCAGCAGTGGATCCCATTCGTCAATGCAATCGTTGATGATAAAACTATTAAAGCCAGATACCGAAATATACTGTCCACCATTGTGTACTGCGACCTGTCACCTGTCACCAGCATAATTAAGTACCCCAATGCAATGATCAGCCGAAATCACAATCAACCGCCAAGACCAGTTGCCACTAACTCGTCATTCGTTGCTCATGGTAACCTGCCACCTACTTTTTTGTAATTTTATTATAACAGTACCCTGACCCACTGTCAACTGTCAACTGACTGCCAACCTTTGACCTTAGGATTCAACCATCTCCACGTTTTTAAAGACTAAATACTTTAGACCCACCAAAAGCTGAATGATACTATAAATGTTTAATTATTACTAATTTCTAGTTGTTCTAAAGGAAATGAAAATAGTGTACCTCTCAGATGTTAGAAATGACGTTCAGGGCTCCAAATTCCGGTCAATCGTTCCAATGTTCGATGCCGGCAAACGACCGCGGAGGTTACAATTAATTATGTAACGAAACAGTATAACAACTAAATATCGATCGACGATCTCAATTTTTCTTCCAGAGGTCAGACACCAACGAGTTTTTCTTCTGTCTAGGATCTAGGACTCTTAAGAGGAACAAGTAAAGGGAAAAGCGGCAAGCGATATAAAAATTAATGAACGTAAAATCTGCCAAAATTTAATTAAAATCTTTAAATTCAGTCACTGATGATCAAGTAAACGAAACGTGGGGTTCTTTGAACGTTTGATTGAACTATGAACACAAAAAAAGACTGAACGAACATTGAAGGTGAGCAGACTTTCCAGAGATCCCTTCTCTCTTTCTCGCTCACAGCACTGGCACAACTCGCTCAAACTGGTAGACGAAGATAAAGAAAGAACAATGGTTTTGTGTGGGACGGCAGCCGCACTGAAACGCCAAAGTGATTTCCCTCCCTTGTCGAGCGAGTCACGCGGCGAGACCACCGCCAACCTTTTAATGCCTCTCGTCGAACGAGCAAAGGGAAAGGGCTTTTAGGGCTAACGCTAAAGGGCAAGGTCCGGTCCGGTCCGGAAGGTCGAAGTGTAATTAATGGTATAATTTGTAATTAACATATGACGTACTTATAGTATTTTATTTTTTGTTACAAATAATTATTAATTTCATTTTACAAAATATTCCCTTGTGCAGTCACTAAAATCAGAACCAGTAGCTATGTAATATGTAATTACTTTACAAACTATGAATGAATGAATTTAATCTTACGTTTTGTACAATTAACCTACTTCAATAGAAAACTAGAATCATTATAAATATTTAATTACATAATTAATGGGTAATTGGTAATTTTAATAATGGAAAAGTTGGGAAACTACTGAACAAGCGGTTTATGTAATTCTAATTACTTATGTAGGTACATAGGTACAGATATTTGAACACTGACTTATTCAACTTTCAGTGAACGTAGTGTTATATGTATAGGTATCCTGAACTATCCTGTATTTAAAAATTCAACATTGAAGGAAGATTATCGTTAGATAATTTGCACTATTTGCAGTAGGTTCTACATAAGTACATAGTTCAAATGTTTGTGGTTTGTTTTACTTTACAAGAAAAATGATTTTTTTTAAATACAATTTTAATGCATGGTAATTACTTATATTAGATTAATGATTATGGAATGGACATGAGAGATTTACTGGTCCCTGCCACTGGCTCGGTTGATGTGGGTGTAGTTGATTTGGTTTTTACGGAGGCTGCACTAGTGCTACTACTGCTTCCTTCTAGCCCTTCCCTTTGGACAGCCGCCACTGCATCCTTAAGACCAGCTATGGTTTCTTTGGCAATTTTCAATTTCTCTTTTAAGTCTTGGATCTCAACTTTGACCTTGCTTCTAGCGTCAGTTATGGCTACCAAGGAAGTTTTCTTTTTATCCTCAACTGAAAACAGAATTGGACATCAGTTACATTTTTCAATTTTTCCAGTTACAAATTTCACTTTTTCCCCCGTCAAAGCAAAACATTGAACTTACCTACCTAATTAATATATAATTTTGTATTAAATGTAAAGTGCAGAACTGAACTTACAATCGACTTCATGCTTCCACCCATTTGTGGACATTGGGTTTATGTTATCCATTAGCGCTTTGTTCAACAGAGTAGGTTCCTGGAAGACGATTTCATCATAGAATTCCGACACAAGATTCTTTTTTATGTTTGATGGGGTGGATGCATCCGTTCCAGGTTGAAATAATTTCAAAATATGATATACTGTTGCCTGCAAATGCAACAAACAAACAATTCATCAAGCATTCATTTCAAATCTAATGTGACCAACGTACAAAAAAAAACATCTAACAGAACTTACCGGCCTTTCAATGGGATCTACAAAATGTATTTTAATTGTAACTTCGAATTCTCCCCAACCCGTCTCCGTCACTTCATAAGGGGGCTTAGTAACTATTCGGTTAGGATTAGCATAGCTGTCATGGAGTTTAAAGTGGACTTTTTTTATAAAGATTGAATAGTCTTCGTTTAGGTAAGGTTTCATGTAGACTGTCCACTGATGGGTATGACCATCCTCCTCCCTTTTCTTTCCAAAATACTTGGCTGTATTTCCTATCACTATCGGCTTCACTATTGTAAGTCCCTGGAAATTTAAAAGTCCACATCAAAATTCAACAACCATATCAAAATGATAAATACAAACGCAACTAACTATTGACCTTTCTACTTTCTGTCATCCATCACCCCATTATCTGTCATCCGTACAGGTGACAGGTGACAGGAACACAGAACACACACGACAAAACCACACAACACTAAGACTAAAAATTACAAATAAATTACACAACAACCAGTACTAGAATACTACCTACCTTAATTCTTCCCCCAGAATCCGGTCCATAGTCCGTAAGCGGTGTTGACGAGGTCGTCATTTTTAATTAAAAACGCTTTTTAAAACCTTGATTAAAAAGACAATTTAATTTTAATAATCTTCTGTGTTTATTCTGCTCTTTGCGGCGTTCTTTATTTCTTTGCTTGGTTTGGTTTGGTTTGCTTTGATTGGATTTGGCGGGTTTTTAAAGCACCGCCTTGGAAATTAATCGCGGAAAATTTCAACTTTCAATCTTGAATCTTTTGTGTTAAATTCAAAATCAAAGCTGCCCAAAAGTTTTGCTAGTCAAGCCTAGTCTAGTCAACTAAATTTTCATTATTAGGCTAGCCTAGTCTAGTAAAGTCTTTGCTAAAAGATAATTGCCTAGTCTAGTTAAGTCACATGCGTTGGTATAGATGGACTATGAGCTAGTCTAGTCAAGTCTAGTCAAATCTTCTGAAAGGGCCGACTAGTCTAGTCAAGTCTAGTCAATCCTAGTCTAGTCACGACTTTTTGACTAGACTAGGGCAGCACTGTGTTAAATTAAATGTATTTGATTGCATTATGTTATATCATAGCACTTAGAAATAGCATTTCAGTATTCAGCAGTTGAGCTTTCAGTTCGAGATCTGGACCTGGAAATTGGGATTGGGAAACCTCTAACAACCTTTGACCTTGACCTTACCAATTAGATTTCGTAAAAATACTTTTTCTAGGATTTTTAATTAGTCTGGTGAAACACGTGGATTAGACGGTGACGGTACTGTAATTGAAAACCAAGATTCGTTCGATTTATTTTGGTAGTTTAGTTTTTTAGTTCAATTTTCAATTTCGATATTTCGAACCCTTTGTCATTTCATTAATGAAATCGTTGATCGTCGGGTTTCGGTTATCCGTTTCAGAGTTGACAGTTTTTGCTTTTTCCAGATCGGACTCAATCAATGGCAGATCTTGCTTCTGTACGACATCAGTTAGCTAATGTGGCTGGATCCGGGACGGCTGGGGGATCACATAAAGATCAAGCAGATCGCTACCGGTCTATATTAGAGCAGATAGGAAATGGACCGCCACAGGACACCGTGGAGAGCCTAAAAGCTTTAGTTGATCAGAGTAAGACAGCATTATTAAATTATTACCAGTTTGATAAATTAACAAATATACGTGTGTTTACGGAATATTATTGACGGTTGATGGTGGTCTCTTTGTCTGTCCAGTCATCCTGTCATTAGGAGTTTGAATATTATTGTTGTTGATTGTTTCAGTGGTGAACGAGAACATCTCTTTGGTTGTTTCGCGACTGATTCTTTCTGATGTTGCCACAGTACTGACCAAACTTCCCGATGAAATATCGAAGGAAGTTGCTCATTATACTTTGGATAAGGTAATTTATAATAATTACTGTAAAATAATTCATTCCTTTCACCCATCAGCCTTTCACCTGACCGTTGTTGCTGACAAGTTGAAAGTTTGTCGCATCTATTCATCTCTCACTGTTGACGACTGAGTATTTTTTAGTAATTTATGCGTGCTTGTATTTTCTCAGGTTCACCCTAGAGTTATCTCATTTGAAGAACAAGTAGCAACTATCCGTCAGCATGTGGCCACAATCTATGAAAATCAGCAAATGTGGCGAGACGCAGCTTCTGTTCTCACTGGAATTCCTCTTGAGACTGGCCAGAAGTAATACAGACACATTGTTTGCATATTTTTGTCTAAACTTTTACATTGATTTTAACTTCCTGCGATTCATATCGTGTGCTTATTGAGCTGAGTTATCTTTATTCAAGTGTCAATTCAATACAGATGTTTTACAATGAAGGACACAATTTATAAATTATTACAATGCTATAGTACCTACGTACAACGCATGCAATTAACAATTTACATCATGCTTACTGGATGCATTTTACTAATCATTTAAAAAGTATGACTTACGTTTTCTTTTCCAAGAAATTTTAAATGCGAATGTGCAGTTAAATATTTTTTTCTGTAATTATTCTCTTTAAAGTGTAAAAACTTGGTATTGAAAGATTTAGAAAGAAAGGGGTTTGCTAATAGTCATCAGGTATAATTTCTTGCTTATGTTGAATGCTTCATTGAATGTAACGATAATATGACCTCTTTCTTTATTTATACAGGCAATACTCTGTGGACTACAAATTGGAAACATACTTAAAAATTGCACGACTTTACCTTGAAGATGATGATGCTGTTCAGGCAGAGGCATTTATTAATCGGGCATCGTTACTTCAGGTAAACAAAACTATGTTGCCAAAAACAATAATTTCCGTAGTATTGCGTATTGGTATTAACTAATTACTTAGCATGATGGCAGACGGAGATTTTAACAAACAAATTGGTTTCTACTATGGAAATGTCTAGAATGAGTCCAAGAATGAAGAACTACAAGTAATGTACAAAGTATGCTACGCCAGAGTGTTGGATTACAGACGGAAATTTATTGAAGCTGCACAGCGTTATAATGAACTCTCATACCGCCCTATCATTGCTGAAGAAGAAAGATTGACGGCTCTACGGAATGCTCTGATTTGTACCGTATTAGCTCCAGCTGGTCAGCAAAGGAGTCGAATGCTCGGCACTCTATTTAAGGATGAACGATGTCAAAATTTACCTGCATTTGGTATTTTGGAAAAGATGTACTTGGAGAGGATCATTCGTAAAGCGGAGTTGATAGATTTTGAAAATCTTCTACAACCCCATCAGAAAGCTACAACTGCGGATTGTAAGATGAGCTTGATGTCTTAGTATTTGATTTTGTAAAAATAATTATATACATATAGTATTTTTTCAAATTATAACATTTCTACATTTGAATTATTTAGGCTCGTCGATTTTGGAGAGAGCTGTGGTGGAGCACAACCTACTAGCCGCTAGTAAATTATACAATAACATATTATTTTCTGAACTTGGAGCACTCTTGGAAATTCCACAGGATAAAGCGGAAAAAATTGCATCTCAAATGATAACGGAGGAAAGAATGAGTGGAAATGTAGATCAGATCAAGTCCATTGTATACTTTGAGGCGCGGGAGTGTCTTCCTTACTGGGACAAACAAATTCAATCCCTTTGTTATGATGTTAATCAAATCATTGAAAAAATTGGAACTGTTGCTCCTGAGTGGATGGCCAAGTATACTGAAGAACAGATGAGTTAAGATTATCAGTGTTTTTGGACTACCCAAAGTGAATAAGAATTACCTATCCTATCATTTAAGTACTACTCTCGAAATTATTTAATGGATCATATATGTAGTACATAATTTTATTGTATTATTAAATTCTCTTGTAATGTATTTTATACAACATTAATTTAATCAGTGGTCATGATCATCAAAGCTACGTTCGAATTCACTTCTCTTCTTCAAAAACAAATGACGTTGCTGGCGCCAGGTTACTCAATAATAATAAGGTAAACCAATCCATGCCCGAATAAAGTTACGTCTTGTATTTAAAAAAAATGAATTAAAAATATTATTTATTAAATTCTTGAAAATTAAATAACAGCTCGCACAATAGTCAAAAAAACATAAATCTTATTTTATACTCAAGAAAATATTATATTGGATATCCAAGAGAAGTCCTCGTGAGCTACTTTATTAAGGTCTTCCGGTTCTTTAAGTTCTGCACGACCACTGTTTTCATCTGCAGTCTTGGAGCCCATTCCTTCAATGGAATCAATGTCAACGTCCATTTTCGTATCTTCATCATTACTGTCGCTTTTCCTTTGCTTTCTTTTTGAATGGGATTCAAGGACGAGTTGCTCCATTTCTTGAAACCTTTCGCTACAAAAGTTGAAATAGTAATAGTATTAGTATATACATAACTTCGCAGTATTTTCAAAATTAGAAAAAACCAAAACGTTATTTAAATCATTTGTATTCAGCTTAATGCAATCTTCAGCTGCATTTTGTTTTACAAACCTGGTAGTTTTCTTGGCAGTTGCAGCATTAAGAAGTTGTTCACAATAAAAAGATATGGATGGCATAGTATGTGGAGATGCATCGATTACCTAATTTTCAAATTTTAAACAACATCATGATTTTACGAAAATTAAAAATACGTATACATGCCAAGCATTGTAACTGAGGCAAGGGTACACTGATCCTGATTCTTACATCGCGAATAATTTGAGCTCCAACTAATCCAACTAGACCCGGTGCAACTTTTAGTTTTTTCCCCTGCTTTGGAACTTTAGACACGGTTTTCTCAGCAATCATTTGAGCGAAGGGTGTCAATGGCATGGAATTTCTGCCCCCGTGTTTAATACTAAGCAAGGGCTGTTCTTCAATGTTGTCAGGTGCCAAGTCTTTTGGTATAAATCCGCACAATTCCTTTTAAAAAATTTCATGATAGATTTAGATAGACGCAAACTGTATTCACTCACACTATACAAATTTAGAAAACAACAACACAAAGACTGATTATCCCAATTTTAAGCCAACCTGTGATGAATTAATAAACAGTAGCGTTGATTTATTCTCCGTTCGTCCCGCATGATTACTAGTAACAAACAATGACGAAATAACTTTCGTTTTTGAAACATTATTGTGAACAGCTAAAGGCTCGGGTTCACTTGGTCGGAAAAAGTATGCTAAACAATAAATTAAAAAAAAACAAAAATAATTATGAAAAGTTATAATGAAATAAAAGTATTCATTTTTTTAAGACTCCGGCTTACCATGATTTTTTACCGAAAAAGCTACTACAATGTCACTCAATGGATCCACAGCAAGGCTTTCGACTTGCAACGGTATCGCCCACAGAAGAGAGAAAGTTATAACATCCCATACGACTAAACAGTTATTAGTACAGCACAGGATCAAATGCGAGCTCAATTTACTTCCGAATTCAACCAACCTAATACAACAGAATTAAAAATAAATTGGTCACTTCAACCGTAGAATGAATCAGTAAATATACAAGGAGGATTTAGTAGGACTTTAGTACTTTAAATCCTCTTCAACCCTCTGGTGAGACAAAGCTCCCTTGAGTTGGTGAGAATCCGTTGTCCAGAGGGTGACAGTATTAGAAAAAGCAACAGCTAGAAGGGATCCATCTCTAGAGAAAGTTACTGGACCAGCAGAGTGATTTCGGTAGGTTCCAACATTCTCACAGTTCCACCACTCTCTCTTCCCATGAATGCTTGAATCAAGTACAATACCCCAAGTTTTAAATCTACAATCTCCTCCAGTGGAAGCAGCAATTATCGTAGGATTCTTGTCATCAATCGGTTGGATTTTTAAACCTTTTACTTCATTCTCATGCGGCCATTCAATGGATGTGTTGAGTGAATATCTGTTTTGTATAATTTATATCAAACGTTATAAAAATTTATACTCGTTGAATAATACCCATAATTAGTTTAATGCTGTCCTTAAAAAGTTTTAACTTAAAGCTTTTGAATATTATACAAGGATATGTGAACGGTTCACTTACAATTGCTTACTACTTTCATATTTCCAAAATTTCAGCCTCAATTCCGTACAAAGGCCCCTCTCATTTCTTGACTCCCCCGTAGCAAGCCAATTACCATTATTTGAGAAAGAAATGTGAGTTACCTCCGAAAAAGGAATGACTTTGTTTCTCTCAGCTGTAATATAATTTTGCTGTGTGATATCCAACTGCAAAACAATATACGCAACACTAATATATATAATAATCTTTGGGAGTTGTATACAGTTGACAAGTTGATAGTAGTATCGTCGTTGAAGACTTAAATATGAAATAGGTACTTGACAAAGAAATGCAAACTTACGTCATAAAGATGTTTATCTTCTAGAAAAGAATAACACTGCAACTGCCCAGGTTTCCCATTCATAACAAGAGCTTGGCGGATAGGATCCAGTGCTAAGCCGACTTGATACACTTTAGAGCCACCCAGAGATGCTGAAGAGGTAAAACTATCATCATCACCTTCAGGGATGTAGCATTGGGTAATATTCTGGATAGTTCCCACAACCGTGTTGTGCGCGTTCACAATTTTAATGCCTATGATTCAAGAATTATCAAAAGCATTTTAATTTCTTACTTCTCCTTTACACAAACATCTCTCTCTAGTAATTTGATTAATAATCCAGAGTTTGATACTCACTGTTATCAGCATGTGAAGCGGCGACTAGTGAATGTCTGGAGGACACGCTGACATGACGAATAGGCAGTCCCATTCTGGGTATAGTTCGTTTATTTTCGGTGTGATCAACGTCCCACTTGACCAACGTGCATTCCCCACCACCACTCAGCATTTGACTCCCTACAGTAAACAGAAGCAGGCCATTTTTATACCGTAGACATTATTGTTAAGACCTAAATTAATTAAATGAATTAGCACTAATAGTTATACGTAACAGAATCGTCAGTAATTAATCTTACCATCGTAGCTGAAGCAAAGATCGGCGACAGGCAAAGTGTGCCAATGAAATACACTTTTAGCCGGTACATTACTCTCCATCGGATTCCCCCACAGGATAACTCTTCCAGTATCATCCCCAGTAGCACACATCCATTCATAAGGATGGACGGCTACACTAGTGAGCTTCCGGTCTCCATAAATATGTAATTTACACACACGATTGGTACAGTCCCTCACATACAATGCCTGTGACTGAATCGCCGCCAAAAACTCTCCATTGGCCCCACAGGCAATGGAATGAGTTCCAGGTAAAATTTCTAAACATAGTCTTTCCAACTGATTCGGAAAATCTCCCACTCGCTGTACAGAGTAAACAGATGGTAATTCATGACCCTGGACGGAAGCAAGTATAAAAAATAGCTGTGATCCAGGATAAACGAAATTATCCACGGAAGTCAATGGGTTCCAGTTATTCGGGGATAAGTTTAAAGTTCTCTCCGAAAGCACGCTCCCAGTTGAGATTTCAATGGTACAAATCCGTCCTTTAATACTACAAACAGTAAGAGCATCCTCTGAACCCGGATCCAACACAAAATTTGCAATTGCTTCTGTAAATGGTACTGGTATTTTCCCCGCATAGCCATACGTTTGAAGATTGTACACGAGAATTTTGTTGTCCGTGAGGACGAATAGGCTCCTGTGGAAATTAAAGGATTCAATAATATCAACAACATCTAATTATAAGGCAATACAATTCTCAGTCAGCACCAACAATTGACAATCTTCACTCTACTTACAACTTCAAACTTACAGTTATCTCCAATCTCTAAATAGGAAATAGTAAATCATACATACATAGTTGATAGTGAACAAAAAATAAGTTCATCTTCAAACTTGTGACTTACTTGGAATCACCACTGAATAGAGTACGGTGACTGACCAGCGTTCCCCCATTCTTTACAACAACTTTCAAATTTTTCATTGTCTCCTCCAAAATCATTATATAGAGCTCAATAACTAAGTAACAACTAAAAATTCAACTTTCAATAAACAACACAAATGATGATTGACGAGTACAGATGACAGAAAAATCCGTTCAGTATTTACATACAGCCAACAGCAGTTCACTACACTACACTGCACTGTAGTCTTTTATTAAAAATTAAAATACTAATATTTTACTGACAAATAAAATTAGGACTGCAAACAGAACACAAAAATACCTAGCTTACTTTAATTTACCATTATTAGAATACAACAACAAATAACAACTAACATTAATCAAAATGTGCGGTCCTCCCACTTACAACTTAACTTGAAATGCGAAATGATTTGCTTTCAAGCTACAATATTTTTCGATTAAAATACAATTTAAATGTTGAAAGAGTAAAATGCTGGCGTGATTACAATTACATTATAAAGGACCTGTTTAACTGAATTTCAATTAATTAATAAATGATTCATTTGTCAGTCAGCATGCTTCCCTTCACTGAAAGAAGAACTGCTGAAAGAATGCGCACGTGCTGAACATTGAAGCATGCCGCATTTTGACTGCAAAGCATAGAAAAAATAGAACTAGTGGAGCGAGCGCTTGTTCAAACTTGATCGTTTTTTTTACTTTCTTTCTTCTGTCTGCTGCCCTAGTCTAGTCTGACTTGACTAGATGACTATGACTTGACTAGACTTTTCAGCTTTTTTCGGCCGCTTGACTTGACTAGACTAGACTAGCTGACTCTTTCAAAACTTGTGACTTGACTAGACTAGACTAGCAAGAGGCGCAGAAAAAAATGACTAGACTAGACTAGACTACCCACGATTCTTCCCATGTTAAGGGATAGCTGACTAGTTTGACTAGACTAAACTTGACTAGGGTAGATTTTGTGTTGACTAGACTAGACTAGGCAGGCCTCGAAAACGGTGTGACTTGACTATACTAGACTAGCTGCCTTTGATTTTGGACGTGCCTAGACTTGACTAGACTAGCGAAAATTTTGGGTAGCATTGCTTCTGTGTTTTTGGTTTTTCTTCGACTGTCCGTCGGTCTCCGCATCTTCGTTGCTTTTGCTCTGTCGCCTGTCGCATTTAATTCATCAGTGCATCCACACACACACTCACACACACGGGACGGCAGCGGTTCTTGGAACTAGACGCACTGTTTCTACTGGAACTGGAACCAAAAATCAGATCAGATTTCAGTTCTACTTCTACTCGATCGAGTGGGGAAGGGCCTGGTCCAGTCGCCCTTTGCTTTTGAGATTTCATCTTGCCTGCCTTCAGCCTTGCATCTTTGTGGCTTGTAAGAATTTCTAGTATTTCTTTACAAATTGGTCTGCATCCGCATTAATCCGCAATCTGCCGAATTGCCGACTGGCAGTGCCATTGCATTTTAAGGAATTAACTACTATTTACTATTTATAATTATTATGAACACAGGAAGGGATACTATGTACTAATTGTCATTAATAGTGTTACCGTTTCTTTCCCTCCTTTTAGTTGTGTTAGAACACATCCGTTTTTTGTTAACTTGCTGGAGCTGGAGCTGGAATCACATTTAGCATTTCATTGTTACAACTGCCCGTGATCAATTATCTATCATTAGTGTAATGATATTTGTCCATTGATGTATTGATTGAAGAAAACATGGTTAATGTTTCCAAAGGGGTTCTTGTCAAGTGGTAAGTAAACAGTCTACAGTGCAATATATTGTGCATTTTAATAGGTTCATTCTGTAATTTAGAATCATCTATCTCTCACCGTTTTTTACCATTTCAAATTTGAAACTTTTACTGATGACTGATTTGCCGTACATTATTTGCTGGAAGCGTTGAGCGTGATTATTAGGTTGTAGGTAGGTACAAATTCAGCATCGGCGATTATAAGTTCATCTTACCATAACACAAACTTGTGATGTACGAGTAGATTCAATCATCAGTTTTTTGTGTCAGTTGTTAATTGTTGTGTTATTGTAAGTTGCAGACATTCGCCCTCGCCCTAAACCCTGATTTTAGGCAGTGACAGTGCTCGAGTGCGTGGAAGTAATAGTAACATCGTAAGTAGGGTTTGAGCTGCTACTTTGTTACTTTTTACTTTTGCTATACAGATTATTTGTATTTACCTAGTCCTGCGTAGAAGTTGTTTTTGTTATTAACTGTGAATAGCAGTTAACAGTTTACTCAGGATTGAGTTAGGGTATTATTTTGTTTTCAGCAGCTATCTGTAAAGGCCCAAGGTTGAAGATTACAAAACTAGTTAGTTAGATTTGTTATAGTTATTCATTTTTCCTCTTCACAATTTTGTATTGATGTTATGGATATTTTCAAAGTCAAGCTAAAGTTTTAATGTTCAATGTACTACTTCTGCGTTAAGAATTCAGTGAAAAGGATTAGTATGCATTCGTCAGGGCCAAATATATACCTTTAATTATGAATACCTCTTTATTATACCCCTTTAATTTACGGCACTTTCATCCTAGATAAGCACGATTATAGTAGATAGTAGTATTACCACTGTTTTACCATGCTTCAGCTGCTGATGACAGTTCATTACTTTCCTAGCTAACCTTGAGGTTTTAGTGCCGCTGCCCTTGAACTTCAACCTTTGTAAACTGATTATGTTTATGTAGAATAGTGAACATGAATTTTTCATTCATCATGTCATGAGTCATTCGCATAGTAAATCCGCTCCTCGCTGTTATATAAAATATACATATTATTATTCATGATTCAAATTTTTTTTCAGTGACCCGGTTATGAAACAATTTCTTCTTCATTTGGACGAAACTTTGGCACTTGGAAAACGCTTTGTTTTAAATGATCTGGATGAAAATCATTTGTTTATCAATGGTGATATTTTGAAAACTCTGCAAGACAAAATTGACGAATTGATGGACAAAATTAGTGTTCCCGCTCACGAATAAAAGCGTTCGCTCCAGAATTTTTAAGTATCTCTAAAGTAACGTTGTGAACTTGCCCAGTCGAACATTTTTACCGCTGCTATTGTGTAGCTTCTGCGTGTGCTTTCTTCTCCTTTGATTCCAAAATCCACGCTCTGGACTAGCAAAAACTTGGTCAAACAGCTGCAATCAGTGCTCGTAGCAAAGTAAGTTTATGTATTTTTGACATTACAGTTATGAGTGTGTATAAATACAAATACTACGTAATGCAATTTAAATTACTGTAATAAATGTTCAGTCTTAACGTAACTATGATCGTTTTGCATGTTACACGAAAAGCGCATTGCATGTGATAATAGATTAGGTATATGAATTGTGAATAGTTAATACAGACCATCAGATACACTCTCAGATCTACATTATCCTTGTTTATTGGTTTAATTATTAGACAAAAAATACATTGCACGAAATCACGAAAGGAAGCCTTCTTTATGTACACATAAAAAACGTGTGCAATATGGCATGTGGTGTACTTTTGTAGTGTTATGTTTATTTTTTAGTGAAATGCTAAAAAAAATCAATGCTATTCAGGTCTACTCTAGCATTCTCATGTGATACTTTAAGAAGAATCGATCGGAGATAATTCTCTTTCTTAAGTTTGGTCGGGCGTACAGTCTTTCAGCGTGTTTCTAGATTTGAATCTCCAATCGCTAACAATCGCTCGCTCATTTATGTACACGTTCGTATTTATTTATTTATGATTTATGCATGTATGCATCTGCCTACCTAATGTATTGCTGCATGATCTAGATATGGCATATCACAGCAGAAATAGTTGCATCACCCATTGTTTCTTCCACCTTTCAAGATATTGTTTACCGTGTATGCTTGCCACCACTACCACTCCTTCAGGCATTAAAATTCATTTGAAAATGGAATGTATGAATGCAGCTGAACCTACAGTCACACCTGTCTTCTGAGTGCATGAGTGTTTTTTTATTTGCCGGGGAGATTGCCTGTTGTACTTACTGTAAGTACATGTGTACTTTTTTTGTATTTCAGAAGGAAGTGCAAAGGACAGTTGGGATTAGTAGGAGTGAGTGACTTTGGGAAGCACACACGTCTTCCGATATCGGTACTGTATTTGTACTGCCTTGAAATCTTGTTTTTTTTAGCTAAAAAAAACAAGGATGAGTTTTCAAAAGTTCAAGCAAGTCCTCAAGTGGGGCTCTGTGGCTGGAGGTGGTGTTGTCTTTGGGACGTGGCTGTTGGCTGAGCCTCGCTTACGTGTCTCAGATGGTTGGGGTTTGCCCGTCAGTGCGGAGTCCAACCACTTGAATGTACGTCCAAAAAGACCTCTGCCAACCCGGGACATCCAATTGCGGTCGTTAGAGAGCGAGACCTTTGATATTCTTGTGATTGGCGGAGGGGCGACGGGCGCAGGTTGTGCACTCGATTCAGCCACGAGGGGTTTAAAAACAGCACTTGTGGAAATGGATGATTTCTCGTCAGGAACGAGTAGCCGAAGTACGAAACTTCTTCATGGGGGCGTTCGCTACTTGCAGAAAGCCATTATGAACTTTGACATTGAGCAGTACAGGATGGTGAAGGAGGCGCTTCACGAGAGATCTAATTTACTCGAGATCGCTCCCCACTTGAGCTACCCACTCCCCATTCTCCTGCCCGTCTATAAATGGTGGCAAGTCCCTTACTACTGGGTGGGCATTAAAGTCTACGATATAGTGGCGGGTGGCAAGTGTGTCCGGTCGTCCTATTTTTTATCCAAAGAGCGGGCCTTGGAAAAATTCCCTATGCTTCGTCGCGATAAACTTTGCGGCGCTCTTGTCTACTACGATGGGCAGCACAATGACGCCAGAATGAACATTTCGATAGCATTGACCGCCACGAGACTTGGGGCTACCGTTGCAAATCATGTTGAAGTCATTGATATACTAAAAGAACGGGACGAGGATGGAATTCAGCGAATAGTGGGGGCTAAAGTTAGGGATACTATCAGTGGTAAAGAATTTCCATTGCGAGCCAAATGCGTTGTAAATGCGACGGGGCCCTTTACAGATTCTATACGAAAAATGGATGATGCGACCACGCAAAACATTTGCGCCCCAAGTGCCGGCGTTCATATCGTACTTCCAGGATACTACAGTCCAGAAGAAATGGGACTTTTGGATCCAAACACTAGTGATGGTCGTGTCATTTTCTTCCTCCCTTGGCAAAAGCTCACTATCGCGGGTACTACTGACTCTCCCTGTGACGTCTCTCATCATCCCGCCCCAACGGAGAAGGATATTCAGTTTATTCTAAATGAAGTCAAGCACTATTTGAGTCGGGACTTGGAAGTCCGTCGTGGAGACGTTCTATCGGCCTGGTGTGGTATTCGACCGCTTGTCTGTGATCCCAACAAACCTGACACTCAGTCTTTAGCCCGGAACCACATCGTCCACGTGAGTGACAATGGATTGGTGACAATCGCCGGAGGAAAGTGGACAACGTACAGAGCAATGGCTATGGATGCTATCGATGCTGCTGTTAAAGCTTGCAATCTGAAGCCAACAAGTGGAAGTCAAACTGATGGCCTCCTTCTGGAAGGAGCCCATGGTTGGAGTCCAACCCTTTTCATTCGCCTCGTCCAAGACGCTGGACTTGAGCCGGAAGTGGCCAAGCACCTAGCTAATACATATGGAGATCGGTCTTTCTCTGTCACGAAACTTGCCTCGTTAACCGGAAAAAGGTATCCTGTCGTTGGGAAACGGATCCATTCAGAATTCCCATATATTGATGCCGAGGTTCGCTATGCAGTGAAAGAGTACGCAATGACTGCTGTGGATATTATTGCACGAAGAATGCGCTTGGCATTTTTGAATGCACAAGCTGCTGAAGAGTCCTTACCGGTAATAATTGATATTATGGGCGAAGAGTTGAACTGGTCTAAATCGGAGAAGAAGCGGCAGCACGAGCTCGCATTGGAATTCATCCGGACTGAAATGGGACAGAACATAACGCGATCAAAGAAGGAACCAAGCAGTGATTTAGTTTTGAGTCCTGAGGAGAGGGAATTGTACACGAAAAGATTCCAGAAGTTGGACGGAGAGAAGAAAGGTTTCATATCAATTAATGATCTACGCCGTGGTATGCAGCATCATGGTGAATCCATTCCTGGAGATGTTCTTCATGATATTGTCCGAGAGATCGATACTAATCATAACGGCCAAGTTGAACTGGAGGAGTATTTGGCAGTCATTTCTGCCATCAAGGCGGGAGACATTGTCAATTCCAGATTTGCAAAAGTAGCGGACATGGAAGAGGAGTGGCTGAGATCGGAGCAAAGGGCCAAAGTCCCAGTCGAAAGAAGTGGTGGTGGTCTTTAAACCATTATATCCGAAAAATAACCGCTATAAAAAACAGTTTAGGTCTCAAAAAACATCTCAAATCAAATTTCGGAATTTTCAATTTGAAATGTTCCTTTGCATCTCCTTATTCCTTTCGATTTCTTACACAAAGTCGATGAAAGTGTAAAACGACGTAGTTACATTTTTGTGGAACGTTATAAATAGCACTCTTTTTATTCGTTTTTAAAAGGTTTGCATAAATGTCATACATTTCTGGAATAGTGTTCTTGGAATATTTTACACTTTCGTCGACAATTGTAATATTATTACCTACTTAATTAAGATTGCATTTGCAAGCTCGATACTTGCAATAGCAATACCGCTACATGTATTTAAAAAGTACCTCAACAATATTCTACCGTAATTATACTATGCATCTTAACATTCTTCTCTCGTTATTGTCGACTCGTCAACATTTTAAAAGGAAGTCCCGTACATTCTTGTCACATAATTAGAAAATTACTAACGGTTAATTAATTAATTTTTATGGTATAAGAAGTAGCTAACTAGTTTACGTCAACTCTGAACTTGTTAGATATTCAACTAGTAGTGCAAGGAAGGAATTGATTTGATATTATAAATCGTTCCGGTGATGTTACAAACTATAA
Source organism: Dicyrtoma fusca (assembly GCA_034695205.1). NCBI lineage: Eukaryota > Metazoa > Arthropoda > Collembola > Symphypleona > Dicyrtomidae > Dicyrtoma > Dicyrtoma fusca. The sequence goes on along the minus strand of JAQFZC010000940.1, from coordinate 7,270 downwards.
CAATAATTAAAGTAAAATATAAAATACTACTATTATAATATTGCAAACTGCAATCCTTAACATGATAATAAAAATGGTGTGTTGGCTGTTATTGAATTTAACTTTTATATGTATTTTTTTTTACTTCATTTCCTTTACGCCACATTTTTACTGTAAGTTTTGTAGCATTATCTTATTTAGGTAGTTTCTTTTTCCCGGATTTAGTGTCTCGTTTCTCGTTTGTGGTTTTAGGTATGTAATATACTTCGTTGGCTTTTAAATATGTAGGTACATATATTCTTCTGCTATTTTTGAGTCTCACAAGAAAGGTTAGGTAATCAACATGTTGGTAGCCAGCCGCAATCAGTCCTTGTTGAATGGGATTGCTGTCGTGTCGTTTGTTTTTGTTCACACTGGTTTTTGATTCGGTCTTGGGCCATGATTTATAATAGTTTCATTGTGGCGTTTTATTTCTACCAATAGAAATTACCAAGCATACAAAACAGACGACAGGGAACAAAAAAAAGTCATAGTTATAGCATAGACGCCAGTAAAAGTAAACAAGATACTTGTAGCCTTTATCGAATAATAGGATCCTCGTACATATTTACACGTACCGGAATCCATAAACTATTTAAATTGCTAATTGCGTAATAATTTTATTTGTTAAAATTCGTTCAATGTGTACGCTGCGAGATTATTACCTACCTACTTGCTTGGTATTATTGCTGTAAAGTTATCTTTTTTTCAGTCATATTAAAGTGAGCACTACATACGTACGCTACCAAGTCTCATTAAATAAGGACGCATTTTTTAATTTGGACGCGTTAAAATCCCATTTTGAAGCCACTTTAATGCGTACTAAGTGTGTCTTTAATGCCTTCCAAATGAAACATTCATCCATTGTTAACGTGATTTGGTATTAATTGGCAGTGTACTGACACTCCACGTGATCAGTATGTACCTAACATTATGTAGGAGTCACAGAATATTTTTAAAGGAATCCGAATTCTAGATTGCACATAATTATATTCGGATTTCTTCGGGATTATTTTTATTGGTTATTTCGTTATTTGCACAAGCTATAATCTGTTTTAATTAATAACTGGACCACACTGGCATTCTTAAGAATTGAAATAAACTATTCACTGGATGCGGATGCACCATGTTTTCTATCCCCATAAGGTTTACATGCGTCTTACTTTCCTTGCTCTGGCTCTCTCACTTCACTACGTTTGATGCTCTATATATGTAAATATGTAGCTATAGGCACTGTTTATGATATTGGCTTTGCAAGGTAAGGTAGTAGTTCAATCCAATCCAGCAGCTGAATGGAGCGTGTTTATGAAAAGCATGGGTAATAACCAATATCTTGCCACTGACAAACAGTACAGAAGCAGAGGCTATTATTTAGTTTAGGTATGACTAAAAGCACATATTTAAAGTTTCATCTAAAATAGATTCAGTGACTTGCTTCAGTAGTAACCGTAGACAGTTTCGAAATTGTGTTCGTTCAATTCGATGTAATATGAAACTATCTGTATAAAAATAGTGCAGCATACTAAACTATTACGCAGTGTACCTATTAATAGTTAGTGTTCGTGCCATTTTAAATGCCTATTTAACAATTACCAATACCACTACATTACATTTAGGTACATTAACTCGTTACCAAAGATAAAACCACTTTACGTGTTGTTTTGTTATTTTTTTTTTTGGTTGGCGTGTTTAAGTGTGGTGGATTGGTTAATTTGAAGTCGTTCTGTGCTCCGAGCTCAGATCGTGGCGAATTTGAAGTTCCAGTAACTTTTCGTTGACTTGTCGACGAGTTGTCGACTTGCCCTCTTGTCGTCATTTGCGTGACGTTTTCATAGTTAATATTTAATATTACTTTTTACAAGTATTTTCAAGTGACCAAATTATTGACGTTTTGTATTCAGTTATACGTTGTTATTCTGCAAAACTCTTCTTCCTACTACTGACTACATAATACAACAAACTCGTGAGTGAATCGTACATGGTTTAATCGTAGTCAATACGGATACTAATATCGCTATTGTAAGTTGCTTTAGAGACATTAATCATTAATAATTGTATTTATAGTTAATGTGTGCTTAACCAGTTAACGTAGCTTCCGTATTTCTCTGACAAGGGGTTTATAAATCATTCATCATTTGAGTGTAAAATGTAATAATAAATTACCAATATTTCAAGTTTGTTTTGACGTTGACTATCGCATTACTGTTGACTGTATTAAGTGGGATTGTAGGGTGTCATTTTTAAGTTGGGTATTTTTATTTTTTTGTAATATTTGGTATGTCCTTAATTATATGTAATATTAAGACGTACTGGCAACTGGTAGTGGTACCTATCTAACTAGTAAGTTTGCTTTACCTGTCCCATAACAGTTGAAAGTTTCATGAAAATATGGTGTGGTGTCGATATTGATTTCAAAATTTGAAATGATGTTAATTTTTAAATACACAAACAACAAATTATAGTTGTGGAGTTGACGACCGTTAGAGTAAATTAATGAATTTGATAGAATGCTATCGTTCTTTGGAATAGTTGATAGCGTGGTAGTAGATTTATTTTTATTGAGTAGGGATCCCTTTGATGGAGTTGGAGTTTAGCCCGTTAACGTTAAGAAAAACAAGTGAATATTATTTTCGTCGTACAATACTTTGCTTTTACGTACAATTAAAAAACAGGAAGTAGACAGCTATCAAGCATTCAAGCTGTAGTTTTGAGATTTGATTCGGTAGTTAAGGAAGTTCTAAAAGTGGTTCAAAAATGAGTTGTGATTAAACAAATTTTAGAGTATATTTACAGTCCTAACGAAGGTAGGTACCTAATAGGTACTCTATAGTAGGAGGTGGGTTTCTTAATGATAATTCGTTTGATTCCATGACTAATGTGCTCTAGCAGCGTCTATCAGAGATCATATGATATGCAGATCATATAACAGTTTATCTCCAGAACAGATAACCATAACCGTTGTTATCCGTTTGTCTGACGCTCACGATAGCTGCACCTTTCAGCCGTAGTATGATTGCCGTATGTCGTTTAATTTTTGTGGTTTAAGTGTCCATTCAAAGCTATTATCATACTATACCATATACTAGAGAGTTCAAATAGGGTATCAAAAATGAGTTTATTATAAGAGAATGCTGGGGTTACCTTGTCAGTTATAAGAGAGAGAGTGCGACTGGGACGACTGGGAGGCAAATAGGATATGCATAGAATTAGAATGACTCACGTGCTTATTATCTTTAGCCACAAGTTTTATGACGTCTGAAGCCTTTTATTCATGTTTAAATTTTGTGCACTGTATTCGCAGGTTAGCTTTGACAGACGTTGTATAAGCAATGGAATGACTCAAATACAGTTTTAAAAGTGCTGTGCTATCAGTTGTTTTGTTTTTAGTCACCTGACCTGATGAATTATTAGAATATCTGTCCGTTCATATTTGCTAAATAGTGTTCTCCTGTTCTGATCAACTGAGTGATAAATCAATGCATTGCATTGCTTTAGTTGTCATCGGTTTTAGCGTCAAAATTGTTTTTTCTTTCGGTAAGCTGACAAAAAGGAGCTAAAACTTATTCATTGAGGTAGAGAGAGCTGAAAACTTTGTAAGGTCGGTGGTGATATTTCAGTCAGTAAACTAGTTTAGAAAGTCGAAGAAGTCAGACATTCTAATAAATACATAATTGTGGCATTGAATCATATTTCTTTGGAGTTGGAGCCTAAAAGTAGGGTTGGTAGGTACTTTGGCACACTTGTTATTGTTCGTGGGAGTTTACTGCACCGAAAACGTTCATCCGGTGCCTACGTACTACAGATGTAGTTGGAACTTAAATATTGACATTCGGCTGCCGTTACTTTGGCTTGTATTGTTCCTTGTCTGCAAGTGCTAAAAACCTCTCCTAGGTATCCACATATCTACATATGACATAGGTATTTAATAGCTTTACCATTTGCTTATTGTTAGCATAAATTTTGTTCGAATTACATAGGTAGGTACCTACTTAGGTTGAATATTTTTATTGCTAAATACCCATCCTTAGTTATGTTGTTTCCGTTTTTTTGTGCTTTCGTATCGTCCGGTTTGGAACATCCCAGTTGTGTGTTAAATCAACTTAAGAAAACTTAAGATGTTTTGAATATCGTGTGTGTTGTGTCACGTAATTTGTGGCTTAAAAACAGGATTGACGACTGACTCAAAACAATTTCGCAGAATTGTTGATATCGTAACTGTTGCACATTACCTCGAGTTGCCTCGAGGTCATGTTTCAACTTCCAAGACAGCTTTGCTAGTTGTATTCAGTAATACTCCTTTATACCAATAGTGTGAACGGTTGCACTAGGTTTGTAAGTAACTGTGGGTTTGAGATTCCAAGGTATCAACATCAACACTGACTAGGACTCATCTTACTATTTTTCATTTATGTAGTTAGTCGGGTGGTATGCCATTGGCCATGGTATGGTTGTAGGATCCTTAAAAAGTGTATTGGTACAGTACTAATAATTGTGACAGAAATAATTTAATTTTGGTGATTATTGGAAATGGTTCTGTGCCTACATACTTTGGTTTCATAGTTTTTTAAACCAGTTGTTAACCAAGAAAATATTTTGTTTCTTTTGCAGACGGATAAAATAAATACAAAATTGTTTTTGCAATAATAACTGTTACCGGCTCAATAGTGCCAAAATGTCGATCTACCCCAGTTTAGAAGATATGATGGCGACGGAGATGATTCATGTAAGTGCATTGTTTCCCTCAAGTTCTTGTGGTACTTAGTTGCATCTGTTCATTAGTATCTGTAGCAAAGCAATCAGCGAAGGCGTATTAAATAATTGCTATTAATTAATTTGATTGATTCAGGCTCAAATTGGAGCATTGCATTCACAGCAGCAACAACATCATTATCCGTCCGCCCCAGTTCCAACACTCCACCGTACAGGACATATTGAGAGTGCTCCTTCAAATGCAAATGGCAATGGAAGTCATGCTGCTGCTGCAGTGTCTGCGTATCCATCCCTTAGGGATTTTATGGGGCTTGAATTAACTGAAGATATGATTCGATCAAATATGCCGGAATACTTGGATCCTCCTCCAAACTATAATGCAGGCTATGGTGATGGAGCTGTGGCTATACAGCAACCTTCAGCAAGTAATACCAATACCGTTATGTATTATTATCAATCCATGAATTACACAATCTTTAATGAATACCATCTTTAACCTTATTCACATTTATTTTCCTGTAGTTTGTACTATGTGGTATGTAGTTAGTCTGAAAGATAGGTATCGATGACTAAAAATATGTCTTTAAAACTAGTGATGCTTGAAGTTTGTTTGGACAGCATTTTATAATTGCATCACGTTTTTCTATTGCATTTGGGATCATTTGAATGTATATAATTATAAGATTAAAAAGTAAACTCATGCATTGGAATTTAGATCAGTTTTCTCTCGAGTTTCCCTTTTATAAGATGTAGTATTTGTAAATCCAAGCTGCAATAATTATTTAATTTCGTATGCAAAAGTTGCGAAAAGTTATAGGTTGTTAGTGCAAGCTAAGGTTTTCCTAGTTGTTTGTTCTCGAAATTAATTAATAAAACTTCCATGAAAGAAGTAAGTGGTGATTTAGAAACTTTAATTTGCGCAGTTGTTCCAACCCGGAATAATGCTGGAGTAGGAATTATTGCTCCGATATCGGGTTCTACAGCAATCATCAAATCAATGGTAACTCATGGTGTGCGTCATGTCACTCTGGTCAAGGATTCTGGAAAGCTGGGTCTGCGGGTAATAGTCGTACATTGCAACTCTAATGAAAATGATAAAATAAAATACAAACATAAAAAAGAAATTTCCCGTCAAACGTGTTACATTTTGTTACCGTAGTACGATGTGGCTTTTTTGCTTTCGATTAGGTTCGATCGATGAATACTGGGGTTTTCGCTTGTCTTGTGATGGATGGCTCTCCAGCAGCAAAGGGAGGATTACGTTTTGGGGATCAGATTCTTCAAATTGATGGCCAAGATATGGCTGGACTAAGCGTGGACAAAGTTCACTCTATTTTTAAGAAGAAGGGATCCGGTCAGAGCTTCTTGCTGGCTGTTCGAGACAGGTAAAAACTTTAGTAATTTATGAGTTTCGAACATTCACAGTACGTAGCTCGTATTGTTTATAAAAATTTGCTTTCTTTAACCTTAATTAAGTATCTTAATCTACCGACATTCAGGAAAAAATAAAGAACAAAGAGCACAAAATATTTTGTTTCTCTGTTGGTTTGTAGGCCTTTTGAACGCTCAGTTACCCTCGTTCGGGACTCTTTAGGAAACATTGGGTTTCAATTCCGGAATGGTAAAATCGTGAACATTGTTAAAGATTCCTCAGCTGCAAGGAATGGTCTTTTGACGGAGCACAATCTATTGGAAGTGAATGGGAAGAATGTGATTGGACTCAAAGATAAGGAGATAACCAAAATCATTACGCAGTTGGAAGGCAGTGCTCTGAATGTGACCATCATGCCTACTTTCCTTTACGACCACATGGTGAAGGAAATGAATTCTTCACTATTTGGAAAAATGGATCACTCCAGCCCAGACTTCTGAATCAAAAGAAATGCTGAAACTAAAATTCTATTTACCGTGCTTAAGTGAACTACGTCATACAATGTATAAAAATCGATTTTGTTATGAATTAATTTCGTTATATGTAATGTGTGGATAACGTTGTTTTACGTGCGCTTATAAATTAGAATGCGAATTTTGAAAATATTATGATTACATTAGTATCGCCATTGCTAAGTAGTAGCTAAGAACGTTATATACGAATATTACAAATTTGAAGAATTAGTGTGCCGTAGTTAATCGCTCGATTTTGCCTGCGTGTATACAAACGAAATAATACTATCTCATAATTATTATATATTTCTTATACTTCAATAATCTTTCATCTCTCAAGCCACAGGTAGATCCTAGATAACATCTAGTATAGTATAACATCTAAAAGCATCTCTACATTGTAGATTCCTTTTCGATAAGCCACGTGGTATTTCTTTTCGATAAAATAGGTAAATATCTAAGCCAATAATAAGGCAAATTCGTATAGACGTTATCTGCGAACGCATTTTAGGAAATTCCTAGTACAGTAGTACGAATTTACTCTTGGCTTGGGATATTGTAACCATGGATTTCTGAATGTACAGCTTTTTCGCTGACTCAATTATTAACGGCATTAGTAGTTTGCCAAGTGCTGAAGGAACACCGTCTTGCTGCTGAG